>JAUKPP010010341.1:0-18076 GCA_032273245.1 Phyllaplysia taylori | reverse complement strand
TTTGTTACCAGTTTTACGTCCCCTGCAACACTGTAAGGTCATTTAAGAGACGGGCTACTTCGACCCTGCTTGTCAGGCCAACCCGGGCTGAGAGGGGGAAAAATCCCAGCAGAAAAAGTCCCAGATCGTCCGCGATCGGGGATCGAACCAGGGTTTTCCGCATGCAAGGCGAAGAGCCTAACTATTACACCACAGCGCCGGTTCCTGCGACTTATTCGTGAGGTGAAGAAAATCAAATTAAAAAGCAAGGTCAACCCGGGATAGGAGGGAAAACTCCCGGAAGAAGAAAAAAGCCCAGATCGTCCGCACTCGGGATGGAACTCGAATCTTCCGCGTGATAGGCGAAGAGCATAATAACCATTACAGCACAGCGCCGGAATGGATAACGATAGTTCCGTCTATGATGGCTTTAACTTCCCTTGAAACACCGTAAGAACATTTAAGATTTATGAACCGGTGTCTGTGGTGTAATCGTTTGGCGGTTCGCCTATCACTCAGAGGACGTGAGTTCGCATCTCGCGTGGGGCAGTTTGTTTGATTGAGTCTACGTTTTTCTGCTGGGACAATGTAGGCTACCTCTCAGTCCGGGTTGACTCTGACAGACATGGTCAAAGTAGCCCGTCCCTTAAATGACCGTACATTATTGCAAGGGACGTTGAGCCAAAACCAAACCAAACTAAACCAAACCAAACCAAGATTTAAGAGACGGTATATTTCGACCCTGCCTGAAAAGGAATACTCGGACTGAGAAGGATCAATCCCGCAGAAAAACGCAGGTCGTCCGCACGTGGGATAAAACCCGGGTCTTTCGCGTGACACACGAAGAGCCTAACCATTACACCACAGACACCCATGTTGGTCAAAACAAAAACAGCAACAAGCTTGGGTATTGGTTCGGTTTTCGCCAGTCATGCGGAAGACCTGAGTTCGATCCCGAGCGAGGACGATCTGGGGTTTTTTCTGCTGGGACTTTCCCCTCTTAGCCCGCGTTGGTCCTGACACGCAGGATTGAAGAAGCCCGTCTCTTATGACCTTAGGTCTATATAGTGTTTCAGGGGACGTAAAACTGGTAACTAACTAAACTAAAAATAAGCTTGGTTTTAGGCCACTGCGATCATTCATCTGTTTCTGTGGCGTCGGTAGTCTAGTAGTTAGGCTGCCGGACTCGTAATCGGGAGGTTGCGGATTCGAAACCCGGCTTGAGCCCAACGTTGTGTCCTTGAGAAAGGCAATTTACACGACATTTACTCCCTTCACCCAGATGTGAATAGGTACCCGACTATAGACAGTGAAAGATCTTGTCAGTATGTTAGTGTTTGAGCGCCTGTAAAATGGCTGCTTGGACTGTGTAAAATACTTACCCAGGCAGCTGAGAAGGTTTCTGAATGGCTTGGTTTGCTGGGGTAATAATTGATTGTAAAGCGCATAGAGCCAGTAATTGGGATAAGCGCTATATAAATGCAATCCATTTTTAAATGCAATCCATTTATGGTTAGGCTCCTCGCCTATCATATAGAAGACACGAGTTCGACCCCTGTGTTGGACGAACATCTCCGTAGGGCATATCTCTGCTCTGGATTTTGTGTCCCTCTCAGCCTTGATTGGCCCTGACAGACATGATGGTTGTTTTGTTGGTTTGGGTTGGTTGTTAGTTTTACTTTACGTTTCTTGTGGCACTGTAAGGTCATTTCAGAGACTGGATACTTCGACCCTGCCTGTCAGGACCAACCCGGGCTGACAGTAAGATATTCCAGCGAAACGACGCATATGCCCGTTCCCACACGGAACTGTAACTCAGAACTGCATGATTGGCAGAGAGCCTAGCCACTAGCCATTACATCACTGACGCCGAAGTGGTCAAAGTAATCAACCCTTTGATTAATTATGATCTTCTTACGTGTTACAAGGCCGAAAAAAAATCCAACAAAAAATATCTAAAATGAATAATGGATGTGATCCAATCAATTGTTACGTAAGCCTACGGAATAATAATAATATGGAATGTATTATTGTGTAAAAGGATTATGATTGCATTATGCACCAATTGTTAAAAAAAATTCCTAACGTAGATCAATAAAGTACTGTTTATTTATCTATTCTATGTATTTTAACCCCAGTTTGTGTTTGGAACCTTAGGTAAAACAATGTATCAAAATGCTATGATAATAGCAATGTAGGAATATCAAAAATAAATAACTTAAATACAGGGATATTTAATCTTCTTTTATGTAGGCCTATCAAATAGGTGAAATAATAATAATAATAATAATAATAATAATAAAAATGATAAAAATAATAACGTGATAATAATAAAAAATAGGCCTACATGTAGCTAATAATGATAATAAAAAAAATAATTATAATAACAATAATAATAATAATGCTAATAGCATTCAAGGAAGAAAAAAATAATTCAAACGCAAGGATGTTTCATCAGTTTTTCAAATGTGTTTTGTTTTTACAAGTTATTTGTACAAATAAACTGCTCACATAAATGAAATGATGTAGGAAACGTAATGGGTAGACACAACTAGAACACGATGAAGCCGCCAAGATGTTCATGGGGAATACACATACATTTTCTTTAAATTATATTAACATGGAATAAAGGAATAAGCACAGTTATAATAAATGTATTGTGCAGGTCTACCATCACATTCACTCTACATCTTTTATTCTAATTTATCTACCCTGTCCTCTCTCTCTCTCTCTCTCTTTCTCTCTCTCCTCTCTCTTTCTCTCTCCTCTCTCTTTCTCTCTCTTTTCCTTTTTATTTCTCTCTCTTTTCCTTTTTATTTCTCTCCCTTTTCCTTTTTATTTCTCTCTTTTTCTTTTTCTTTCTCTCTCCCATACTTGCTCCCTCTGTCTATCAATCTATGGCTCTGCCTCTTTCTTTCTCTCTATCTCTCTTCCTTTTCTTCCTTCTCTCTCACCATCATTATCTTTCGCTCCTCTTTCCATTACCCTCCTAGTCTTGTCTTTGTCTTTTCCGAGTCTCTCTCTCTCTCTCTTTCTTTCTCTCTCTCTATCTCTCTCATGTTTATCTCTTCTCTCTCCCCTCACTCATTTTTTCTTTCCTTGTTTACCAATCTCTCTCTCTCTCTCTCTCTCCCTCTCTCTCTCTCACGTTCTTTCTTTCTCACTTTCTTACTTTCTTTATCTCTCCTTCTCTGTTCTACGCTTCTTCCTCTTTACTCTGTCTCCTCCAAATGAACGATTCCTCTTTACTCTGTCTCCTCCAAATGAACGATTCCTCTTTACTCTGTCTCCTCCAAATGAACGATCCTTCACTAGTGCGTTTCTATATACGCCTATATTATCATTTATTATATTTCATACACATTCCATTTTTCATACAATGTCAACGCTTGACCTGGCAACTGTAGGGCCTACGTAAAAGAGCTGTCCCTAACACTAAAACAGCATACATCACTTGGAAAAACCCAGGGTTTCCGTACTAGACTGGGCAAAACTGTTGCCTGAATACACTGCATTAACAGCCATGGGTTTTTCCAGCTGAAGTACCGAGTTGGAAAATGAACTACAAGTATCGTGTTGCCCAGCAACAGGTAGGCTACATCATAGGCTACGGTACTTAATGTAGTATGACGCGGCTGATTCATAAGCTACCGGATTCTGGGTAGCCTACACGTCAACTTCTCAAAGTCAAATTAGGCTTTTCTGTAAAAGTTCCAATATCTCTATAGTCCTTTGAAAGTTGGCTAAAACAGCCAAAGGTGCTGGCGCCTGTATAAACAACTAACTTGGAACCTTTGAAAGTGAGGAAATGAAATTGATTTAGAAAATTTGTAGGCCTATTTTTTTTTTTTAAAGTCAAGACAATCTTCAAGAGGCCTTTCCTGTTTGTAAAAAAATATTGTATATGGAGAAAAAGGTACGAGAAAGTTTTTGATTGGTTTTCAACATCCATAAGATGTCTTGGGATTCTTTCAATTTTTCTTAAATAAGTGAATAAATAAATGCCTTCCCATTTTGTTCTGTAATGAGAATAGAATTGTTTATGGCCATGAAATGATCCATAGATAGACATCTAAGGCCATTTTCATTTTGTTCTAAAAATAGAATACACACAGGAAGTTAGTTTTGTTGCTTTGATAGTGACAGCCACCCCTCAATAAATCCCACCTGTTATACTCATCCACTCTTTGTTGTTCTCGCAGATCACCCTAGACAATGCATTTTTCACTTTACAAAAACAAACACAATGCCCTCATAGTCAGGAATGATAAACTTCTGCTACCAACAAGGGTTGATAATTTAGTAAAGAATTACTGCAGCATAACACCCTGAAAGCCTAGATATTTTTACCCACCAGACAATCAATTTGTCGTTATGGTCATTAATGCAAAATAGAATATCTTTCATACGTTGAAGTTAACGTGATTATTTGCCGTTTTTGTATCTGTGTGACTAAATTTTCATGCACAATCAATACTTTCTAAACAATATTAGCCTAAGCTCCATCTAGCAGTGATGAACATGACAAGCCTTCTGCATAAAGTCCTACACATTGCCGCTATTTCACCAAATTTACAAGGTTTAACTCTAGACGTGCCAAGGGTTTTTCAATTCTTTTACTATTAAAGACAAACTATAAGACAGTATGGTTGTGATAAATCTCTTGGACTTCTTAAGACAAGAAGGCTGAGAAGAACAAGTAAAATTATTAAGACTGCTGCACTTTGCATAACTGCTGAAGCGAAGTTGGCGATTAGAATCCCTTGAATCAGCGACTCAAAAACTCTAAGATACACACGGTAATGGTGATAAATTCACTCTGCAAAAGCACATTAAAAAACACTTCAACATTTACATTCTCTGAAGACTGTAAAGCATAACAAATCCACAATATCTTTCAAGCTGCAACATTCAGTAGTGGTAAAAAATTAAACCATGATTTCAAATTGTGGCTCTTGTTCTGTCTCCAAAATTGTTGTATAAAATTATGGTCACAACCAACTTGGAGTAAGTTGCCAGTTAAAAAAATATTGTCTTCTTAAATAAGTATACAAAAGGGTATTTGAAAATATGGTATTCACTCACATGGCAAAGTAAATAATCCTCGCATAATGTTCAGGCAAAGTATGGGAATGACATTGGTGATACAAAGAAATGTTCTTTAGCCTATCATTACACAAAATATGTCCTCTTGCAGCTTTTTCAGCAAACATGACGTATTATATACCCGATATCAAGTTTCCATGCAAATATAAGAAATTGGAAAACACTGCTGGAGGAGAAGTATCAACCACGGGTGTAGCGTCCATACAATAAAAAAGGCAGTGCTTGCTCCATCGTTTATTTTTGACCGCCTGAAAAATATCAAATTTTACCTGCAAGTCATGTTTCCGCTTTTTCTTAAAAAATAGTTATTTTTACCTTTATACTTTTTAATTTGCTTGTCCTTAATTAGTGAGAACACCTCGCCACTGGTATCAACTGCCTCTTTTGCCTAAACTTTTTAATAATGAAATACATTTCTGAAAAGTAAAATCATGATCATAGCTGGATCCTACTTTGAAAGCATTATCTTGTAAAAAAATTCAAACCTCCATGACTCTTCCAGCAACATTAATAATGGGCATAGTGTCTCAAATTTATCTGAAAGTGACCATCATTTCAATAGGCCTGCATAATCTAAGTAAGTTCAATCAAGATTTTAGTAAATTGTAAATTGAGAATGATCCAGCACCGCCTACTCTAAATGAATGACAACATTGTGTTGCTACATCACACCACATGTAGGCCTACTTGTAACTGACATGGTAGAACAAATTCACCACAATGCAAAAAATGACACCATTTCCACTGGTCAAGATAAGATAAGAAAAGAACATCTAGTACCTGAAACTGAATATTGGAACAAAGCACAACCCTGAATATTGAGCCAGCCAGTTTTCCTTCCAAGAGGCATCTACATGGAAACTTACAGGATACGAAGTAGTGATGATGGACAAGTTTTGATACTGGTACAGAATATTTTAGTGCTGATACTTTCAATTTTAAACAATAAATGGAAGCTGAAAATGTAGTATACACAATGACATAGCTTTGCAATGACAAAAGCATGAGACATAAAATTGATTAAAGCTTTAGGTATATTCATACATAAAATACAAAAGACATTTATTTGTCTGCAAAATACTTTAGAGTTTTACATAGTTGAGACCAAAAGGCGTAGTAATCTTTTAAAAAAGAGTGCATGCTTAATATAGGTAGAGTTCCTACACTTTGTGACCCTGACTTTACAAAACAACAACACTGACTATAATATCAAATACCTGCGTGTCCATTCACCTTTGCCTTGTATTATGCATCATGATTTATGAAATGACTTAGAAACCTGATAATTCTTTACAGAATAAAAATAGTGAGAAAAAAAATGCACTCGAATGTAGCATTTTTCTTTTACAAAGTTAACATGAAGAGGAATTATGCACACATACTGTCATCAATGAGTTCACATTCATATGCATACACTACAAGTAGTTTCATTATATTATACACAGGCATGACCAAAAAGCAAAATCACACTAAAAAAAAATATATATTAAAACACTGCACACCTCATTCATAGGACTAGTTCTAGGGTAGAGACAACAATACACAAATTTGTGCACATATACATATTATTAGCCTATATTTCACTTGTATTTCACAGTGTTGGTTTTTGATGAAGGCATAATATATGTGTCCAGAGTAGGCTACAAATCAAGCACACAAACTTCATGCAGTATAAAGATAAAGGAGGCACCCAAACTTTCCTCATTTTGAGAGAAAACAATCACTGTAACTGAGAAAAAAAAACCCCACTAATATCAACTTACAATGTTGAAAAGGAAGAAATGATTGTTGTTAGATCATAGGAAATACAAAATTAATGCTAAAATTATCATGAAATCTACAAACTTTGGGGACCAAGTGCCTGATTTTTATCTTCCCTAGCCTTTTCCAGAAAAGCACTAAAATAATGTCTCCCACCTAGGAAAGCGCCTCCAGACACCCTGGTCTTTATAGTCTCGGAAAAAAATATATATAAAACAGCCTATGGCAAAGGATTTCAAATTTGAATGCCCGCTGTTGATTGCTTAGTTTGAAGTTTATAAAACTCAACTCCATATTTTAACGAGTTGAGACCCCTGTTTTAAGGCCTGACTCTGACAGGACTAGGGGCAAAATTATTTAAACTCTGTAACCACCTCTATGAATTTTCAAGGACATAAACCCCCACCCTCCACGATCAGAGAGGCCTACCTATCTGCCCCAGATGCCCCCACGCGACACCCCACAGAATATGGTAGGGTACATTAACTTTCAGGCCTGCTCTTTATTGTTAAACTTTAGGTCTGCCCTTTCAACAAAATGTGGAGAATGTTAGATACAAAGGCATACATTATGCAAGTTATTTAATTAATGAAGGAACATCAGAAAAATGAAAAACAGGACCACGAATAAGTGACATATGGATTTTGATACCAAAGGACAGATACAATACACTCACTCAATGTCTACTGTGCATTTGTTTCTTTGAATGGCTTCGATTACACTTGTCAACTTAAATGCCACTAAGATCATTGATGTTTCCAACTAATAGGAAATTAAATGAAATAATTCAATAATACAGATTGCTGGCTAAAATGGATGACTGAACATAAGCATGACGACAATGTGCCTTTAGTGTTTGTGGAAAAGTGGAAAAAATGTTCTTCTTATACACCTAAAAGGGGAAACATTGTACTTCATACTTGATAATGCTTTCCTCTTCTGTGCATTCTAACAACAGCTTTAAAAGACGCACCATTACTTGGATCAATGCAAGGTTTCATGTTTGAAAAAAGACTGACATAGGCCAGACTATATTTCATTCACATTCATTCATACCAAACTAGACCAAGAACGTATCGTAGCTTGATCACGGACAGATTAAAACAGTAATCTATAAGTAACTTTCTCATTTTTAAAGAATTTTCATATTTTGAAGTAGGCTGAAATCTTTACAGGCAATCTTGTAACAAAATTAAACAAGTAGAAGTGAACATATTGTACTGTTAACTTATTTATGCACAAGAAACTAGCCTATACACAACCATCTTGAACACATAATTTGTGCATTACAAGATAATCACAACGAATTTATTCATTCACATTGTTTCTTAGAAATCAGGTTTTTAAACAATGTATGTAAATTAAATGTAAATAAATAAATAGCATGGTGAATCAACAAACAATGCAAAATGTTTATTTGTTCAGTTCATAAGATGTACACACAATGCAACTTACTGCAGTCAACCTGGTACTGGGATATTATTTGTGTTGTAGCTTAATGAAATCAGGCGCTCGTAAACTTTTGGGTGTTTTGAAATATTTGTATCACATTAAACCTTGACCATTTCAATTGCCATCGGTAAGAAAAATGTTTAATTTATCTGGTATAGAAGTCGACATAGGTGCAATTTTTATTAAATAAATGTCACCCACATTCAGAAGGAAAATTAGAGAGAAAATGGCCATTAATGGTTTCTGGTTTTCAAAAAATGGCATTATTTTTCTTGCAAAATATGGTGTTTTTTTTCAAGCATAATGCACCATGAAAAAAGATTTTATGTGCATGTAGAAGGTAGGCTACTAGGTCACAAAAAAACACTCATGGAAAAATGTAGTCTGAGACTCAGAAAATGGCTGATAACTCTGTTCCCCTTGTCTTGACGAGCGGCTGATTTCTTGGTAATGAAACACATTTGACAATGAGATTAGCATAATAGTTTTTGTTACCAGCTTTACGTCCCCTGCAACACTTTAAGGTCATTTAAGAGACGTGCTACTTTGACCTTGCCTGTCAGGGCCAACCTGGGCTGAGAGGAAAAATATCCCAGCAGAAAAAAACGCAGATCCTCCGTGATCAGGATAGTTGAAGAGCCTAACCATTACACCACAGCCCCGGTCACAATAGCTTAACCTATTAGAGGTTAAAAGAATTTTATTATTACCAACTGACTTCATATTGAGCATGCTGAGTAGTTCAGACTTTCTCCTAAAAAAAAACCTAACACATAAAGAGTTGATTTTTCAGGCTACGGCATTTTCAATATACATGTACATCTTTTACTGTCTATAGCAGCCACTTAGATTGTAATCATTTGTAAAATGAAATTGCTATAAATATCTTTCAATTGAAATTATGTGTTTTCTTTTCTTCTCCAACACAGATTTAAAAACACACCCAAAAAGCGTTTCTTTGTAACAGGCCTTCTGTATGGGACATTGTTTGTACATCCTACTACATAATATGTCAACTACACAATTGTCGAACAGTCATACAATATTTGTAAGTATATGCACATAAGCCGCTCAAATGAGGTAATTGTCTCAAACTGCTTCAAACATAATTATATAATACAAAGGAGAGTATCCATCATTATTAGTCATTCACTAGGGTTCAATGGAATAAACTATAAATGTAGACAAAAATGATCACATTTTTAGCTTATTATGATGGCCATAAAGATTTCAGGTATTCATCATCTAACGCCATCACTTCACTTTGGTCTGGGCAAAAGTCTGGAATATTTGCTGTCAATTCTAAAGAAGCAAAATTTTCCTCACTTACAGACATAGCTCTATGGAAAAGAACAGTGTTTTAACTACTTGAGTAGCCTAACTTGAGTTATTTATAAATCCTTAGCAACAACAAAGAACCTCTGGACTCTGGACTATAGTTTTTTAAACCTCAAATGTGCAAATTTGTCATTTCAAATAACACATTGCACCTTCAAATACCATGATTAAGCCCCCGAATATACAAATTGACATCCTGTGCGTCACAAGAAAGCTCAAATATAGGCCTACATATTGCAAGCTCAAATGCACACACATAGCAAACTTTAACGCAAGAAAAGAAAAGATCAAATGCGACATAAAATGCACATAAGTTACATTTCAGTTTGCTATTTGTAAATTTACTTTTGCAAGTGACGTCACAATGGGAAAACTCGTTTTGAATATTTCAAGTTGCAATGTGGCGTTTAGATTCCAATATTATGGCATTTGAATTTGCTGTGTTATTTGAAATATCACATTTGTGCATTTGAAGGGGGAAATTATATGAGGAAGAGGCTAGCCATACTCGAGTAAGGAAACAAGATTTGAACTCACAAACGTTATGGTTCATGGTAGACTAAAAAATTACAATTGTTTCGTTAAAAATCTGCTCCAATTCTTGGCCTTGGTTCAGAGCAGTGTTTGGCACATTCTTTTAAGCCAGTGTCTACTTTTTGGCCATAATAAGGAGGTCAAAAGTTTTATAGCTCCCACCTGCATGTATTTCAAAGCCTCACAAAACCACATTCATCATAGTTTCCAACTGTTTGAAGAAATCAATAAAAAATTTGTTCCATCAAGCAATAATTCTTGCAGCCTGCAAGACACTGGGCATATTAATATCATACAATACATGTACAGAATTAAAAAAGGTGTAAATGAACACATGAAAGAAGATATGATAAAGGCAGTAAGAAATGGTGATGACATTTGTTCCTGTTTCAACAAAACAAAACCTCTTGTGTTCCAACAATGTGCTTGGCAAAGTGAAGACAAAAAGCTGCAATGGTAACTCATTAATGAAGCGTAAAGATGCCCTATGTATAGTGGTAAAAACACAACAGATGCAAGTCAATACAATTTCAAATCCAGTGATATATGCTCATGTTTCATTTTAATGGCAGATGGTCACCACACCATTTGACCCCACAGGAAAAAATTGGCAGCAGAGGTCTAAATGGCTATGATTGATGAATTATAAATGAATATAGAAATTAAATAAATAATAGTTTGTCAAAACTGGATTCATTTACAACCACCTCTTTTACTTTGTCTTAAAAATGCCAGGAATATATGATTCCTCAAAGAGAAAAGATCATATAAAGAAACCCCAAATGGTTTTTTTTTTGCTATTGTGCATGATAAACCTATCTACTTCGAGCGCTAAACTCAGAAAGATTCAGAAACCTCTACAATAGTTAACAATTCCATTGTAGAGTGTTTTAAAAATAAATATGTCAAGAGCTTTTAGAATTATTGTAAAGTGCTTTAGCACTGGAAGGGGAACTCAGTAACTGCCAATTTCACTTGAGTAATTCAGTCCTTGCATATGTATTATTTCACACCTTTGCAAAAATGCTTCCTTGAATGTGATCAATGCTACTTTATCAAGATAGAAGAAATAGCAATGGGAGCAAAGTGAAACAGCCCTGGCTGCAAAAAGGAATTTTTTACAAACGTTAAAGAATGAAGATGAATATTGTCGCCGGAGAACTAACAGAAAACTTGTTTTTTGCAAATTTTTAAGAGGGTGAAAAAACTGAAAATCAAGGTCACTAGGTGCATTTTTAGCTGTTTAGAATCCAATGCTGCTACGACTCTTTGGATCAGTCAAACTGTCTGAAAATTATTTATAGAATGAGTTATATGGTATCATTCATGATTTCACAAAAAAAATTGTTCCACCAAATTCCGAGTTAACTGTTTAGAGTTCGGCAGCAACAATATGAGAGGAGAAAACTGTCTCTGTTGTGTAGGTTGTTTGACTATCTCCATGCAGTTTCAATCTGAGTAAAAGACTGTGGCCCCTGTGCAGTCTTCACTGCCTGACAACAAACCCTCCGCTATAGGCCTATTTGTACTGCCATGGTGTGACTGAAGGGCAAAAATGGGTACCATTAAGTAAAATGTTCAGGAACGTTTAAACACCTAACTTTTACATGTTTCCTTCTTCTTGACGGCTGACTACAGGGTTATTAACTTTGCTTTCCTTGATCTCTGCTTGTTACACCATGGCCAAAATGTGCACTGAGCCAAGCAATTCCTGGATATTTTATCATTTTGTCCCAATTTGATGACTTCTTCCTCTTGGCATAAAACACATATATATGGTAGGTCAATGGCATTAAATGGATGTGTGATTGTATTTGTAATCCCATGTCCTGCCACAAGCATTAGTTCACAATTAAGAATGTTATTACATTCATTAATTACAACAGTACGAGGCATAAGTCTGAGCAGGGTAAGTCATTGAGGAATTGAAAATAACTTTGATTGAATGGATTAGTTCATGTCCTAGACCCCTTGCAACAGTAGGCCTTTAAAGGCAGGACCTCCGACTCAAATGTCTACGTCCAATAGGTAAGAGAGGGTTGGGAGCCATAAAAAATAAACAAGAATCCATTCATTTCGCCCATGATTCGCCTCAGGATCTTCATCTTTTAAGGCAAGTCTTAGTACTTTAATTCTCAGCCACAAACAGTAAGTGGCTTAAGCTTGAGTTAACCATATCTCGTCACAATCGAATGAGGTGTTTGAGGCGGAATCACTTCACGACTTGGCACAGAGCTTCATCACAAAACGTTTTATATGCCAACAAATGAACAGTTTGGCTTTGTAACTTTTTAAAAACAATTACAGTCAAGAACCATTTGGCTCAGAGAAAAAATCACAGAGCGATTTGTTTGTTCTTCAAATAATAGCATCAACAGAGATTGTTGTTTTACAAAATACAAGCATTACTAAATAAAAACAGTAAATTGCAATCTTCTCAGTTTCTTCCCTTGAGCATGTAACCCGTTTAGTGATGAAGCTCTTCACTTATTCTTCGCAACAAAATATCACCTTTAATTAAAAAATCATCAACAAAAAACAATACATTCATGAAACTCATCCATAATAATTGACAATGTCCCTGTTATTGGAATTGCTGCGATGGCTGCGTAGAGTGGACCTGGGGCTGAATCTGACCACTTCGATGCGGTCTATGGAGTCTGAATGTTCCAACATGGGCGCCTCTAGGCTGTGGTTGTTGCTGGTGTAGGCGTTGCGGTGGGTTGGCTCCGATACGTCCAGGCGGGCGCGGATGTTGCGCTTGAAGTTGATGCAGACTTTGACCAGGATGATGACCAGCATGATGATGATTCCCCCACACATGCCCAGAGTGAAGTACAGCCAGGCTTTTTCTTCATGATCTGAGGGAGCAGACAGAGAAATTGGTTAAGTTAACATTATTAGAAAATCAAAATGTTAGTGGGAGTGGCACTAACTGAGTAAGTCAAACGAGTAAATTTACCTGAAAGGTTTTATTAAAATTTTACTGAATCTGAAGGACGAGATTTCATAATATTGGCTCTCAAAGTATCTTTGAGCTATTTCCATCACTTTGAGATTTTAATGCATTATGTTGTAAGCAGGCCAACATATTGGACGTTAAAGCTTGCTATGGGTAAACTAGATGTCTTTATTCTCAAGTCGCTTAGCTTTCACAGGTAAAAGAGTAAGTCCATCTTTGTTGTATCTAAAATAACATGCATTTCACTCTGAGAGGGAAAGAGAATAGAAATTATCCGTGTCAGTAATAACCATCAAATTTGAATTATAGGCTATATAGTAACTGCAACACGACAATAGGCATAGGCCTCCACTAGGCATTTCCAATCTACTTTTTCACCAGTACATGAAAAACATTTGAAAATATCCACATATTAGAGTGTCAGCTGTGACGTTTGCTTGTGAAAAAATACAGCTGACATACGCACATTTAAATAACGTATGGAATCTTCTTTCCCTACATTTCACTACTGGTAATCATTGTGAGCATAAGCTTTTTCTCACAGGATAACAAGATCAATTAACACAAAGACTAAATAGACAAATCATTACAGTGAGCAACCAGTTTCAAGCTGAACATCACTAGAATCTATTGATATTCTCATCAACACCAATGATTAAGCAAAGAGAAGTAGCCTACATGAATAACATTGAAAAACTGTTGCGATTGCACCCCCCCCCCCCCTTTGCCCCCTCCCCCCCCCCTCTCCAACTTCTTTCTTATTATTGTGGTTATGATCATGGGAGAACATGAGTGTCCTCACTTTCACTTCCCCGATTAACCTTGCTTCTTTTGCATCATTAAGAGATCGAATCAGCATCGTGCTAATGTTTTCACCTTTAATCTTTCTTCATAACAAAGGCATAATTCTGAAGACAGAACAATCATACCAATTTCTCGGCTCAAATCTATGTCCTTCTCAGCCTGGGATGGCCCTTACAATGAGGGTCTAGATAGCCTGCCTCTAAATTAATGACCTCACAGTATTCCAAGGGGCGTGAAGCCAAAACTCAAGCAAAATCCGCCACAGAAAAAGGAATAAGAGCTCATGGCGAAAACATAGAACGGGAGACTACTTACTGTAGAGAAAATGCCAAACGCTGAACCAGTCTTTTAAAAAGCCAATAGATCTTTCATCTTTTGGCCTCTCCAGCCCCCCTCGCCACCTCACATCTGGCTTGGTGTAGTTAATACAGAGAACGGTAAGATTTCTCTCTGTTACATACGGAGACTTGGGCTCTGGGCCCTTTTTCCCTCCTCCTCCTCCTCCTTCTCCTCCCTCTCCATGTGCTCTTCCTCCTCCTCCTCCTCTCCGTCCCTCATTGTCTTTGGCACTGTTTGTTTCTCTCCCCTCACCCAAATCTCTGCTCCCACTTCCATGGTTATTATGTCTTGGATTCAGTTTGTCTGAATCTTGCGTATTTGGAATTTGGTCCCGATTCGAGGACGGTGGGGTTTCAGTTGAGTCTACACTTATCCGTCCAACGTGGCTCTTGTCATTGTTGTTGTTGTTGTTGTTGTTGTAATTGTCGTTATTGCTATTGAAGCTGCTGCCCTCATCATCAGGAATTCTGCGGTTAGAAGAAGTTTCCGAACCAGAACTGTCACCCTCAGATTGTGAGCTCGAATGAATTATCTCATCTGGGTTCTGCGCCTCCGCTGTCTCTGGCTTTCTGTCGCCAACCGAGCCTTCGTCGTCTGCAGTTTCAGAATCTGAACCAATCACATCTCTTGGTTGACTTGAAGAAACCTCAAAGAGAGAAGGGTCAAGCAGAGGGGATTCAGTGGTGGGGCTTGAGGTGGACATTTCGTTAAGGTTTTGCATCATCTCGCTCGTGTCCATTGGTGGGGCGGTCGTGACGTCAGCTGGCTGCTCCGTGGTGACCTGATCTGATTGGGTGATGTTCTGAGGCAAGTCTTGCATGGTGGTGATGTCATCCGCTGCTTCTGTGGACTCGTCCTCCTGGCCTGGTAGCAGTCCATCTATGGGGTGGATAAATGGGGAGGGGAGAAAATTACAATTAATACATTATGTTATACTTTTTAAATGAATAATAGTAGTCTAATACATGTCGTCTGAATAAAAACATTAACAGTAACAACAGTTTCAATAATTTTACTTATAATAGGGATAAGAGAAAATTACAGTTAATACATTATATTATACATATAAAGGACAATAGTAGTATAATAATACATGTCGTGTGAATAAAAACCTTAATAGTAACAACAGTTTAAAAAATGATATTTATTATTGGGATGATAATAACTTAGGGTAGCCTAGGAGGCTTATATTTTACAATACGGTCAAAAGAAAGGAACAAAAACCAAAAGAAGCGGAAGAGAGCAGAAAAGAAACGAACAAAGCAACTATCAACCACTAGCACGGCATCTAAGGCTTCCGGTACCTGGAGATCAAACAGAACATCCCCAGACTAATGGCAAACATCTGGGTAGGAGACGTTGGACTTAAGGTCGAACGGTGTTGATTTGCTAAACATTTTTATTATGGACGGTGATATTAGGCCTATTGGATGTATTGGTTATCAAAATATTTTATATTTAAACACTAAATATTCCCCCCAAAAGGATGAAAAAAAATAAAGTGCAAAACTTTGAGCCAAGTCGTTGATATCTATCCCACAAAGGGACCATATCTTTGCGTTATTTGTTGCTTGTTTTTTTGTAGGTACGCCAGATGTCTTTAATTCTTCCATCTTTCCCTCTCCCATTTTCTCTCTCATACTCCCCTCCCCTTTTCTCTCCCCCTCTCCCCTTTTCTCTCTCAATCTCCCCCTCTCCCATTCTCACTATATTATGTACTTGTCCACTTCCTTCTCTCTTAATCTCTCTTTTCGCCTCTTTTTTCTTTCAAACAAAACCACGATTCCTCTACATCAATTCAAAATACCAAAGCATACACGCATTGAGGCAGCGTGAGAACATTTTTTAAAGATTACTTTAGAGTTGTTTAATTATAGAGGCACCAGCTTCTTTGATGGTTTTAGCCATATAAAATGATGAAAAGTAGGCCTACATACATTGTCAACTCAGTTTTCCTTTTTTCTCCCCCCCCCCCTCTCTCTCTCTCTCTCTCTCTCTCTCTCTTTTCTTTTTTTTTTTAAACTATCCCCACAGTTATAGGAGTCGAGAATGTGATCTCAACTTATTGACATTGGCGGATAAGTTATTGAATGAATTACATTTGCTGCATAAAAAAGTTGGAGATAGCACACAAAAGAACTAAGCTGGCACAAAAGAGTTTACCAACAACACGCCATGTAACTTGTAAATGTCTCACACAAAATAAAACTCACCCTCTGTTGTCTGCTCCGGAGCTATCTGGGTCACGCTCGCCTGCTCCTCAAACGTCCCATACACAGGATCCGGAAGTTTGGAGGCAGAACCGTAAGAACTCTCTACTTCCAAGGGCGTCTCTGTGGTCAGTCTCGTTACATTGCCCCTGTTCCTGTTCTTCTTTTTCTTCTTCTTCTTCTTTTTCTTTTTCTTCCTCCTGTTTGATTTGCGGTGGAGCTGTTTCAATATTTTCTTTGGCACTGCGGATAGAGAGGAGGGACTTTATGGTACGGAACCGAAGGCTACTGTTGGAGGAGAGGAATAACGATTCTCGGTAGTCTTATTGGGTGGTATGGTTAGACTATCTCTTGGTGTGGGAATTGACAAGGGGGAGAAAGGATAGAAGAATAAACAAGAGCAGGAAATTGGAGGAAGAAGATAGGGTGATGGTTTGGGGAAGGAAATAGGCTAACAAGAAGGAGAGAGACATAATGGACGTGAGAGAGAGAGAGAGAGAGAGAGAGAAAGGAGAGAGAGAGAGAGAGAAAGAGAGAGATAGAGCGAACAGGAGGAATGAGTGGGGGAAAGAAAGATTTTTGTTAGTTTTTAGGTTTCCAGTTTTATGTCCCTAGCACTGTAAGGTACTTTGAGGGACGGGCTACTTCGACCCTTCCTGTCAGGGCCAACTATGGCTGAAAGGGAAGAACCCCAGCAGAAAAGAACCAAGATCGCCCGCGATCGGGTTTCGAACTCGGGTCTTCCGCATGGCAGGCGAAGATCCTAATCATTACACCGTAGCGCCGGTGGAGAGAAAGAAATATGTTACAGGTACCGGAGATGAGTGACTCTCCAACGGAGATGGTATTGTGAGGGATCCAATCGGATTCAAACAGGGTGGTGATTGGGGTATAGAAACACGTAGAGAAAATAATCACACACCACAACTCACAACCTTAAAATACCGTATACCATACTTTTGATGATGATTGTAGAACTTGTATGGGCCACAAGAAATTAGGAATAGTGAACTACATGTTATATAACAGTGAAAAATGTGGGGTGGGCACAAAAAACAAACATATTTCAATGTGGGCACATCTGTATGCCTATCATGCTAGAAATGTACAAGTGAGTGAACAGAAAACCGTAGGCTATTACATGCATGCGTCTTTGAATGCAAGCGTTTAAGATAGAATAAATCAATCCCATAAAAAAAAAAAGCCGAGGAACTTAACCTGTTTTCGGTGAAGAAATCGTTTCTTATAACGTAAGCTCTGAAGGTGCCACTTTCAACATATCGGTGTGGAAAGTTTCCATGTGCTATCCAGAAGGAGAAGAATAAAGGAACATGATATAAAGAGAGAGAGACTGATAGAGAGAGAGAGAGAGAGAGAGAGAGAGAGAGATTGGTTTGTTTAGTTTTGGTTACGAGTTTTACATCCCCTGCAACACTGTAAGGTCATTTAAGAGACGGGCTGAGAGGAAAAGGATCCAAGCAGAAAAAGAAGCCAATATCGTCCGTGCGTGGTATCGAACTCGGGTCCTCCGCATGACAGGCGGAGAGCCTAACCATTACACCACAGGGCCGGTAGAGAGAAAGTGAGAGGG
>JAUKPP010010230.1:0-17545 GCA_032273245.1 Phyllaplysia taylori | reverse complement strand
TCACTTTCGCTCCCGTGTTGTCTTTCTTTATCTCTGTCTCCTTCTCTCTCACTCTCTCTCTCTCTCTCTCTCTCGATCTTTCTCTCTCTCTCTCGATCTTTCTCTCTCTCTCGATCTCTCTCCCTCTCTCGATCTCTCTCCCTCTCTCGATTTCTCTCTCTCTCTCTTTACTTTCATATTTGCCTAGCACCACTGTCGTACATTTAAAAAAAAAAAATTAAAGATATAATAAGTTGATCTATCTTTTAACACAAAAAATAGCATATCATATTTTTTATTCTCAAGGATAACATGAGTTCCGGGCTGGGTGTCTAGAGAGTTGAGGACATGGGCAGATAAAAAGCTGTGAGAACGCGTCCTTCTCTCCCCTTGGGGCTGGCTCGGACGTTGAGCTAAGATTTAATGAGCAGACATGCACGCCTTTGACACAGCTCGGCCACACACGCGCGTAGATTTATCATAATCAGTACAGCCCTGCATCTCCCACAGCATCGGTCTAATGAATGGCGGGAAATGACGGAAATAAAAAGAAAAAAAAACAAGAAAGAAAGAAAAAAATGGAGACGGATAATGACGATAGCTACGACTTCAGAACAAAAGGACAACAATATGTTATGTTCGAATTCATTTTATGCGGTAAATACATTTCGAAGTACATGTACATTGTATAGATTACAATGTAGTAAAAAAAAAAAAAAAAAAAAAGAGAAGTAAAGAGGAAGTGAGATTATGAGCAGCTATTATACTGGTCTTGATATAATTATTTTCCGAACGTTTTTCTCCTTTGGGCCACAATATCTGATATGTTTTGTTAAAATTCAATGGGCCACAACATGTGGTAGGTTTTGTTTAGATTCAATTCACGTGGTGCCAGTAAATACCTCTCTAAGTACATGTACACGTTATCTTTCGTATTTATTTTTAAAAAGAGAAAGGAGGAAATATAAACCCTGATATCATTGTGTTTTTAACTTTTGACCTTCGGTGAGGGACTGCATTGATATAAATACAATGTAAAGTTACTTCTCGTGGTTTCCAAAAAGTTAGTAATTTACCATAACCACTTGTACTTTATCTTTTATGATCAGGATCAAATTTCCATGAGTCTTAATTGAATAAAGTAAGCAATTTGCCCGAGCCTAATCTCCAAAGAGATCGAGCTGAGATGTCGTGACGGGAGAGCGTCACATCTGGTCGAGGTCGGACAAACCCGGTTATATTATCCGGATTTGTTTTGGTGTTGAGTTAGGAACCCAAATAATATAGGACCAAACTCAAAACTTGCCAATTACCTGTTAGTATTAGATCTGGTCGGATTCAGACTCCTAAAACTCTACCCGGCTTTCTTTCCCTCATCTTAACACTTTTACTTTTTAAATGGTTTGAATAGCAGCGAAAATCCGATCATTATCTCTGATCTGAGGGAACTCGTTCTAGATCTAGATCTACATGGAGTAGGTTTGACAGATATATTTAATTTTTGTTTTTGTTTTTATTTTTTGTGTCCTTTTAGTGTAAATCGAGTAAATACGTCTTGAAGTCTGAATTCGAATAGTTCTCGAAATGCAAAAAGACCCAACATTTACAGAAAAGAAAATTTTCATTCAATTATTCAGAGTTGAAAACAAGTCTGCATAGCGTTCTATCCGGATTTCTCTTAACTTACAGTACTCATTGCCCATCTCACCCTGGGACTCGTAATCTGTTTACCACTTGTGTTTTGCGGTGCTTTGCAGTGCGGTGCGGTGCTGCTCGCCAGCACATGTCACCTGCTCACAACGTACAACCGTGTACTATAAACTACACAACATGAGTACAACACGTGCTTCATGCAGAGATTGACAGATGAGAAGCAGAGGAAAAGAAATACAATGCACATTGTGGTGGTGTTATGATAATAGGTCTTAGTGGGGCTGGAAACTCAAGACTTCTAGACACATTAATATTAACAACACATTTCTCGGTGCAATTAGTATAACTTGACTTACAAGACGTTTTTTATGCATATATTATGAAGTTTCGGACAATGTTACAATTCTGGAGCTCACAATATGCATAAAATTATTGATTACATAGTCGCGTGTTATAGAAACAGCATCTTTTTCTCTTCTGTTTTCTGTAGGTTTGTATCTTAAGCCTGCATTCTAAAGCCATTTTAAAGAACTTGATCCTAAAAAGAAATTACATGTAATTGTTGTTCACGTTTTCGAGTAATGGGAGATGTTCCATAGCCTTGCTACCTTGGTTTGCACGGTCTTATTATTTTTTTTAGAAAAAAGGCATATTAAAGAACATGTCGAGAAAAATGAAGTGTAAGAGGATAGGCAACGTTAATCTCTTCCTCATACGTAAGCCTACATTTTGTACTTCTAACGAACTTGGTAGGGGTGAAAGGTTGTGACTTCTAAATTTAATGTAATGAATCCTGTTACACGCCATATCATGTATGTATACAATATATACTGATGTTGGTTTCGTCTTTTGGTTTGGGTTGGTTTTGCGCCCCTTGTAACTTTGTAAGGTCATTTCAGAGGAGGGATACTTCACACTTGTCGGAGGCAACGAATCGGCTGAGGAGACAATTCCAACAGATAGTCGGAGATGTTCGTCCAACATTGAGATCTAGCTCCCGTCCTTTGGGCTTGGTTACCAGTTTTAGGTCCCAGCAACACTGTAAGGTCGTTTTAAGAGACGGCTGTCAGGGCCAACCCGGGCTGAGAAGGGAAAAATCCCAGCAGAAAAAAACCTACAGGTCATCCGCGACCGGGATCAAACTCGGGTCTTCTGCATGACAGACGAAGAGCCTAACCATTGCACCACAGCGGCTTTGGGTGAAAGTCGAAGAGCCTAGCTTTATGTGTAGCATCTCAGACGCTACTTATGTCTTACTTCATGATGAAAGAAGAGTCATCAAAGTAAACAGATTTGATCACACAAACCTATACATAGGATGTAATGGTATCTACCCGTTTTTAGTTTTTTTTAAGATACCAGCTAGATGGGTCAGCTCTGTTCGTAGCACATGTATTGTGAAACACAATTTTCTTTTATGTTTCATTTCACTTTTGAAGTCCCTTCCGTTTATCTTAATCTATATTTTTGTATATTCATTCTTTTGCCTATCTTTATTTCACTTTGTTGTTGTCAATTTTTTTATTGATTATTTTCAACACCACCCTCCCCCTTTAAAAAAAGATACACCTACTTTTTACTTGCCATCTTAATTCCATGAAACTAGCTTAATCAATTTTGTCGTTTTTGAAAATTTGATACTTCATCGTTTAATATAATTTACTGGTAATTTAGTTTTTAATTATATTTTTATATATTTGATTGTATTTTTAGTTCAGTTTGATTGTTTTTAAACTTTCAGAATGGTTTTCATCGTTCTTGTTACTCTTTCATCAATGTTTCTATTTGCTCTACTTATTTTGTATGTTTTTTCTGCTTTTATTTTGTTTCTTTATTCTCATGCATGAATCAAGTATTTCTGAGCGGTGGATTGTTCGTATTGGTCTCTCATTGCTACGTCCCATTCGGAAGAGAAGGGGGAAAAAGACAACGCTTGTGTATGGGACAGTTTCTGATAATGACTTTCTCTCACTACTTTATGCGTTTCGCCAATATGCATTTCAGAGGGGTGGTGTTTCTTTTCTTTCACAGTATCTCTTTCGTTTCAAGAAAGAAAAACGCGTTTAGTAATCAGTAGGAAAAACTTTTAAGAGGGTGGTTTTAATAGCCTAGAATAATTACACATGCATTACATACTACAAGATCTCTCAATGAAAAACTCCATACCATGCACTGGCTGTAGGAGCAACTACAACATTGACAATAATCACCGGGAAAAGCAAATAGAAATTAAATGATGACATAAGTTCCCCATTATCCATAAAAACCCATGATTGCAACTAACTAGACAATTTCATTCATAGAATAAATCCTGACCTACAACCGCAACTTGAGCAACAAATTCTTTAAATACATGTACAAATGTACCATGTTCACCACCGTTCGTTTGTTGAAGAAGGTGGAAAATCGTACCGAGATTTCCTTGGGAAAGCTGCGTGTCTGCCATAATATTGCACACGTTATAGTCCTTTCCACAAGCAAATTTCACCGCCCGAGGAACAAGCACCGAGAAAATCGTTGTATCTATGTTTACCTGCCCTATCATAATAAATTTTGTGTCTGAAATCAAAATATTTTCTCATCTCGCGGATTCTCCTTTAATCTTCCCGTTTCTCGCGATAGCTTCATCCAGGGGGAAGAATTCTATTTCACGAACTGCGCCACCGCAAAGATTTCACCCACTGAACTCGTAGAAATTCCCATCAGACACTTTACTCAGGCGGTTCAGAAGAGTGCGGATTCCTGGTGAAAAACACTTCATTTTGTTTTGCTATCTTTTGTCGTGGCTTGTTTTATGAAATTTAACTTTCTACATATCTCAGTCTTCGTGCGTCTACCTCCTGAGTAGCTTGTGTTGCTGTGATTTTTGGAAAATTGAACAAATATCTCCGAAGTTTTCGAGGACAGCGGAGCGGTTTTGCAGATGGAATCACGCAGGGGTGGGCGGAGTGATTACGACCCTACCTACACGTGCGTCAATGTAATGTATGTGTATGTACACACACCCGCACCGATAATCGGGGTAATGGAGTAATTTATTTATAGAGCCGCCAGCTTTCTACTGTTTTAGTTCTCGCGGAAAATCTCTCTCCCGTACCGAGGATTGTATCGAGATTCGTGTAAACTCTTTATTTATGTGTCTTATTTGAAGCCTCTGAACGACGACCTTGCAATAATAACACTTCACCTTGCAGGTAATTGTCGTCTAATTTATATACTCTGTACCCCGAGACGCGCACAACCCTCACACTTGCTCGCTCACTCACACACACTCACACTAACACACTCACTCACACGCACTCACTCACACACACACTGACACATACCCTCACGTACAAAGACACATGAACACACTCAGACACACATACACGCACTGCACTCACACACGCTCACACACAGACACACACATACTACACTCACACACACAAACACACGCACACACACACTCACCCTACACAACACTACACTCATACACACACACACACTACACTCACACACACACAGAGAGAGAGTAAACTTTCACACACACACACACACACATACACACACACAAAGGTATAGAAAGATAGATACGCACATGTACTCCATTATTTCTACACAGCAGTGAGTGTCAGAGCACAAGATATATCGCTGCGAATTCTTCCTTATTTCTTTTTCTATCACATGAGAATTTACGGCACCTTCAACACCTAAAAAACATATTTGAGCACAGGGACACGCCATTCCTCCCCATCACCACGTAACCAATCAATCACGGCCAAATGAAGTAAACCCGAACACTATTTATGACACAAATTCCCGAGTACACAAAAACTTGCGCACGCACTCGCAGGCACGTCGAGGCGTAGATTCATCCGTTCAGGCTCAGTGCGCTGGTGGTCCTGCCAGAACCTTGTTCCCCGACAGAGCGCACCCTCGTTCGAGTCATTTCCCACGGCGCTAGCTTAAAACTGAAAATAAGTAACAGTCTCTAGAACAACAAGCTCCCAAGTTTAGCCTGAAACTCGAGAGTTAATGAAGTCCCCGTGAAATGGCAATTTGGTTTAAGGGTATGGAATGTGCTTTTAACGGAGTGAATTCGTTTTTCGATGTTGGTCTTTTCTTTCTTTTTGTTTTGTTTTTGGGTTATCGTTTTTTTCTTACTCTGCTCAAGCATCAATACTAGGGGAAGTTGTCAGACACCCTGGCAACTGCCTGTCGAGAACAGGGGTAAGGGGTGGGTAGGGAATAGGAGCTGAGAGAGGAAAGAATAAGACAAGTGGAAGAGAATACCGGAAAGTTTAATTTGGTTTATTTTAACGCCCCGTGCAACACCGCAAGGTCAATTACGAGGCGGGGCCTCTATATTTTTCGTCCATTTCCGATAGGATGGGGTTCAGAGCCTCCGCGGATTCGAACCCGGGACCTCCTTGTCTGTAGATGGACGCACTACCGCTCGGCCATCGACGCCCCAATATTGGAAAGAGAAAGATGAAAACCTTAGCAGAGTACCCAAGAAGTAGTGTTTAGAATAGGGAGAATGAACAATGACAAGCATGGCAGAACGGGAGAGGGAGAAGAGAAAGAAGAGAAGAGAGAGAGGGGGGGGGGGGTGGAAGGCAGACAGAAAAAGAGTAGAGCATCAGAGAAAGATAAAGAGAGAGGGGGGGAGGTGGGGGAGAAAAAAAAGAGAAAAAAAAGAAAGAGAGAGAGAGAGAGAGAGAGAGAGAGAGAGAGAGAGAGAAAGAATACGAAGAGAGAGAAAGTAAGTCTTCAGAGAGAGAGAGAGAGAGAGAGAGAAATGGAGATGGGAGAATGGGAGGGGAGAGAGGGAGAATGGAGATGGGAGAAGGGGAAGGGAGAGAGAGAGAAAACAAGAAAGAAAGAGCGAGAGTTTTCAGTGCCAAATGTAATCGTATCAATGACAAATTACTGTAACTGACCTCCCCCGTACGGCTGGGTGCTCGCTCACACCTGGTGGTTTTGCCTCACACCTCGCCACCAAACTTTACACTCGACTTCTTCATGGCTCTTCTTCTCTGTCTGGTGCTTTCCTGTTTAGTTTGGCTTGATTTGGTTGTGGTTTTACACCCCTCGTAACCCTGTAAGGTCATTTAAAGGCGGGATAGTTCGACACCGCATGTCAGAGCCAACGTGGGATAAGACTAAAAGCGAAACGGCATCCCAGCAGATTGACGGGTATACGCCATGTATTCATTCAATGCGGGGATCGAACCCCTTACGTCTGTCTGATAGGCGAAAAGCCATTCTATTCCACCACAGACGATTTTTTTTTCAAGTTATCTATCTATCTATCTATCTACATGTATCTACCTATCTATCTATCTATCTATCTATCTATCTGTTTATCTATTTATCTATCTATCTATCTATCTATCTATCTATCTATCTATCTATCTATCTATCTGTCTGTCTGTCTGTCTGTCTGTCTGTCTTACAGATTTGATCAGTTTTCTCCCTTCATTTTTCCCCTGCCGCTTCTGAGGCAATAGGTTCATAGTTTGAGAAGTTCAAAGTGGTTTTGCAAATACAATAAAACCACCAGCAGCAGCAGCAGCAACAACAACAACAACAACAACAACAACAACAACAACAACAACAACAACAACCCTATCTTCAGAAATGGCAAACGCTTTTCAACGTGATACCCAAGGGAAAGAAAAAAAAAGGCCCAGATGAAGAGAGATAGGGAGAGAAAGAGAATGTGTTTATACAGGTTTTTCGTGTGTGTGTATGTGTGTGTATGTGTATGTGTGATTGTATGTGTGTATGCGTGTGCATGTGTGTGTGTCTGTGTGTATGTTTTTGAAGTGTTTGTAATTGCATGTGAAAAAGGGAAAGAGAGAGAGAGAGAGAGAGAGAGAGAGAGAGTTTTTTGTGTATAGGTGTATGTTGGCAAGTGTGTTTAGGTATGTGTGTGTGTGAGTATATGTGTGGAATAGGGAGGGAGAGAAAGAGAAGAGGGAGGGAGATAGAAAAAAGGGAGAGAGAGAGAGAGAGAGAGAGAGAGAGAGAGAGAGAGAGTGGAAAGAGAACAAAAAAAGGTGTGTGTGGGGGGGGGGGAGGGCAGATAGAAACTACACAGAGACAAAAGTGATGAATTTGCATTGGAGAAAGGAGACAAGAACAGTGCACAAGTCGAACAAAAAAACCAAAACTCGCCCCGAAGATGCTCCTCCGTGGATCAATTAGGTTTAAGGAAGGTCGTGGGACCTGCCATCGCGGAAGTTGCTGAGTTCTCCCCCCTTGCCCATGTTTTGAGGCACGTCAAAGCTAAGCGTCTTACCAGACAACAAAAACAATACCATTTTCCTAGCTCTCTTGTTTTCGGTTCTCTTCTCCTTGTTACGCGCTGGCATGAGGGCTGAGCAAATGAATCGTTGTAGAGAATCCGGATAAATAGCTGCAACTATTTGTGTAATTCGAATACATGGAGTTCAATGACACTTGTCTTTTGTGTGAAAGTTTGTCTCTTTGGACTCTAAGAACTCCCCAACTTCAGATTTTGGGCTTATAGTTACTAATCCCACACAAAAAACAAAAAACAAAAACCCCGAAAAATCTAACTCTCAAAGCGATTCTGCAAAGAACAGATCAGCGTTGGCATGAAAATGAGTCAGAAAAGAAAAATCAAGATGATAATTTATTAAAACTCAGTAAGCTAGACAAAGACCTGAGACCTTGACTTTGGCTGGTTTCAGAGGCAAGTATAGAATGGGACTTCAGTTCATAATTCCTCTAACTCAATCGGATGAAAGGGATGATCGGGGTCTTTCGTGTAATCGTTAAGCTTTTCGCCTATCACGCGGAAGACCCGAGTTCGATTCTCACATGGAAAGGAACATCTGCGTCTGAATACCTGGATCCGGCCCTCTCAGATCAGGTCGGCCCTGCCAGGCAGGGTCGAAGTAGTCCGTCTCTTAATTACTCACTTTACCCAGGTGTAAATGGGTACCCGGCTATAGACAGCAAATGATCTTCTCAGTATGTTAGTGCTTTAGCGCCTGTAAAATGGCAGCTTGCACTGTATGCTTCGCAGGAAGTTGAGAAGGTTTCTGGGTGACTTGGTCTGCTGGGGTAATAATGATTGTAAAGCGCATAGAGCCTGCTTTCGAGCGGGGAAATGCGCTATACAAATGCAATCTATTATTATTATCATTATTATTATTAATTGACGTCACGGTGTTGCAAGAATCGTAGAAATCATCAATAGGCCTGTGTAATGTCTTGCCTCATCCTGCACTTAAACTGCCGTGAAGCAAGGAGATGTGCCGTGTGTGGACAATGAATCTTATCTTATCTTATCTTATCTTATCTTATCTTATCTTATCTTATCTTATCTTATCTTATCTTATCTTATCTTATCTTAAAACTAAACACCAAATCAAATCATACAAACGGTAAGCTATATTCGGATGCCTCCTTTTCATACGCTGGCATGAGGATGGATTGGCAGCAGAGGTAAGGTTCGTCTCATCGAGACTTTAAGCCACTGCCTGGTTCTCAGGTTTCACCTGCTGTGTCTTTTAATCAGATGGGGAAGGATTAAGGGCAGCAGTCCTCTCGTTCAATATTCGCTGGATCAACAAGGCTTACTTTTAATCACATCTGCTTACTCCATGTTGATTTGAATTTTGTATGCATTGTTTTTCTCTTTTTTTTATATATATAAACTTCGTACAATAATTTCAAACAAGTCTTAAACGACTTTTTCTTTTACAGATTGCTAGAGATGGTCCCAGATTTATTCTCCATTCCTGTACTCTCCTTCTTGATTTTCTCTCTCAGATTTGCCATAAAACCCCAAACAAAATAAATAAACAATTTCTCAGATTCATCACATACCGCCCAGGCAATAAGACCAAACCCAGAGCTTCTGAAACATCAGAGAGTGGAATTTCCAAATACGGCGCTTCTAAATGAAGAAAGTAATGGGTTCTAAACTGTTGACATTCCAACCCTATGTGTTGTGACCTCCCTACCATGTACACTGTAGGCATTCCTATTCCACACCATTATGGTAGACATTCCTAGCCCTTCCCTTCTAACCCCGTCGACTCACTGTCATTTACCTGTATAACCTTCTGATAACATGTATTACCATGGGGCTTTAAAGCCTAACAGATCGATCGCCTATTTCCCTTTTCACGTCTTTTTCACCCCAAAACAACCAGAACACTAGATCTAGCGCCTCTATTAGTAAATAACTTCTCACTTTTCATTCTCTCTGGCCTTATTTATGTTCCAGCCTGCGCGCATGTCACAAAGTCAAAAAGTCTTCTGTAAAAATGTTATGATAATTTATGACTGGGAGTTTAAAGATTTGCTCAGGTCGTTATGCATGTACATAAAATCACAATGTGTGTCACTTCTGTGTACAGAAGAAAAGTAATTTCCAAGTCAAAGCAGTCATGATAGATACAACGGGGTAAACTGAGAACTTGTCTCGTTGCGTTATACAGAATCTCTGATGGTGTGACATAGCAGCTGCAGTAGGGTGGTGCTGAGCGAAATGCTATAACTGCATGCCTCAACTGTATTATCAAACTTTGTATAGTCCGTGGTGTCTTGATAAGGGTGATGTTAAGATAAGATGAGTTGAGATGAGATGAGATGAGATGAGACGGGAAATGTTGGCTAACACTTTCTATTTTGATGGTGTTTTATAGTATAGAGAATACACAAATAGGCATGCAATGAACTTATTCATGATCACATTCCGAAGTACATGTCAGTGAGTCGTGCTCTTCCCCTCTCGAAGAACGTTGTCTTTATTCCCATTTGGGCAAGTCGCTTTCTACAGACTATTCCGAACTATACGTATGTTGCATTCTCCAATTACGAAGATTTTGAAAGGATGAAATCGCTACAAATCAACTAGGGCAGGACAGCGATTGATAAAAACTCTAACACCGAAGACGACGTCATTTATGGTTGTTGTTTTTGGGTTGTTGTTTTTCTATTTTAAGTACAAACTATGAATGTTTTCTTTGCCCTAACAGCACCTTTCCATTTGATGTTCTCGGCGGGAAAATTGGCAATCAATGTAATGATTCCCGTGAACGCCTTGTCACTCGTATTTGCTTAAAAATGCGTGTATTTGAAAAATATATTCCAAATAATCATCTACGCTAATACAATAACAATAATAACAGCAACAACAAATACAACAACAACCGCACCACCAGCAGCAGCAACGTTCACAAACTGAGCAAAAAGCCAAAGCAAACAAGCCAAAAACCTGCCCAGCATGAGACTTTCCCGACGGCATCATGGCCATGGCGGCGTACAGTGACGGCTTGTCGTGCTCGCAGCAGGACGGTGCTCGGTGTCACTCAGACGAGACATGCCACACATCCGAATATGTTATCAGTTATCCGTTTATTTCAGTCAAATTAGAGGAGTAATAAACCGAAATCAAATTAAAACTCAACAATAGTTTATTTAGAAGATAAAGAAACACGCACCACAACCGCAAAGCACAGTATAACAATGTCATACATTTTAAGTGATGAATCCCTCGTTTGATCCGTCATAGCATCAACTCTGTAGGAGAGCCAACTATTTTCCTATTCAACTCTTTATTTCAACCCGTGCATAGGAGTAATGAATAGAAATCAAACTTCAAACTCGCCAATGACCTATACAGGTATTAGTCGAATTTAAACAATCAAAAGTCTTTTTACATTACTTTAATTTGATTTAATTCAATTTAAGTCATTTTACTTTACGAGTGTCATGTATTCATCCTTTTTCTTACTAATTTTCATACCGCTATTGATCCGTTGCTGTTTGTTGAGGTTTTAAGATACTATGGACACTGTAAAGTAATTTCAGCGCGATTAAATAGATAAGGACAACAGTAACACAGAAAAGGAGGAGCAGACCACACCAGAGCACTTGCCAACCGCCCACATCTGTCACTATAAGAGTATCAGCACAGACGAGTAAGTCTAAAGTCTGAACTTAACTCGTACATTTTTAGAGCAAAAAGGTTAGCTCTTACTAATGGGAATATAAAGAGGTGGGTTTTTATAACAAGGAATGTTACGGATTTATGTAGGCCTACTCTCAAGTATCCATGACAACAATTGAACCGCTTTTGCCTGCCTTACAAATGGTAAGCAGGGGATTGCTCATCAAATTGTACAATGCCTGCCTCACTAATGGGAACAAATGGTCTCATTTAATCTTCTGGATTTGACAAATAGATGCACATATCTATCCGGATTTTCTTTAAACGATTCAATGTCCAGACCTAACTCAGCAGACGCCACTCAGACTGGCCAGGAAGACCAGACGACAGCACTCGGTCCGGGTGTTTGGCGGGAAAACTTGGGAGGGCCGGGGAGTCTGGCTAGTGATTTTATACTTTTAATGTGCCGGTATATATATGTACATGTAAAAGGTTTGTCTGTACAAAATGAATGAAGTGCAGAATACGACATGTACTTTGAGGTCATTTATAACAGGTTTTGATGGTCCCTGTGGACGCAGATGAGTTGGGTTTTTTTTATATTGTTTTGTTTTTCTGTTATTTGTTTCAGCAGCTTCAAATTCTATTTTTAAACATGAATAATAAGTCATCAACAAAAACAAAACATAACAATGTCATGTGCAGTGCAAGCTTCTGAAATTCCCAATCCAAGACGACTCCAAATTTTTCGGACCTTTAATCAGTGTTGTCAGTTTAAAAAGACTCAACCGTCGCTGTGGTGTAATGTTTGGGCTCTTTGCCTGTCATGTGGAAGACCCGAGTTCGATCCCACGTGCGAAAGACCTGTTTTTTTCTGCTGGGATTTTCTCTCTCTCTCTCTTTCTCTCTCCCTCTCTCTCTCTCTCTCTCTCTCTCTCTCTCTCTCTCTCAGCCTGGGTTGGCCCAGACAAGCACAATCGAAGCAGGCCGTCTCTTAAAGGACCTTACAGTGTTGCTAGGCGTAAAACTGGTAAACAAAACCAAATCAAAGACTCACCCAGCAGTACCGGTAGCTGGGTTGGGTTGTTGATATTTTCACTGCAATACATTGTATTATGCTTTTTCAAAGAGCAAAGTTATTCGTGGAAGATCAGTAACATACTTTTATGTCTTGAGACACAGGGCCATTGTTAAATTGTTTCAGGACATCTAGAAAATATTTTTTTTAGAAAAGACTCATATGATACAATGACATAATATACATATTATGTTTCTTAGGTTCGACAAAAGGGAATAATCCCTTTACAATACCAAATCTCTAACGATAAAGGCTTATTTTATTCATGAAAACGCTATCCAGTACTTATACATTATGTAACCCCCCCTTCGAACCCCGCCCTTTTTCCCGCACCACTACTAAAAAATAGAAACCTCCCTAACTCCCACCCCATCTCCCCAGTAGCGAGCGCGTGCGACCGTCTTGTCGATTGGGTGTCGTTTACGAGATATCGATCTACTAAAGGGGATGAGCTCCGATTACCGATTTGAGACTGGGAAGTGTCCAGGAAAAGGTTTAAACGTCTGCACAGTGAGTAGCTCTCTCGCGACAAGACCTGAGTGATATGGCTTTCGCACTTTGGCTCAAAGCACAGCGGGGGAAACTTAAAGGGTCCTCAGCGCAAAGACACAATCTCGGCGCGAGACAGTCATCGACTACACTGCTTTCTCCCTTTTAAATAGAAGATTGATGCAAAACTGATTTCCCGGACCTTCAATGGAGGGAGTGGGTTAAAGAAACCAGCAGACTGTCGACATTTCGTCACCTTGATTTTATTTCTTACTTTGTACTCTTTGGAATTTTGCAAGGCAATTTTAGGAAATGTTGCTTTCCAGACAGTGAATTGATGTCACGTTTTCGCTGCGAAAAAATGGAAATGAACAAAACAACAAAACAACAAAGAAACTAAAACTGGAAGAAATGAGCCACCGACCTTTACTGTACCTTTACACGTAGATAATGTATTATGTTATTATTGTAGCCTCCATGTTGTCGTAAGCAGTATTAAGGAGATAACGCTAAACGGGATAGACATAAATCTTTATAGGTCTGCTTTTGATGGATTTCCCACAGAAGTGTTTGTTGGTGGATTTTCTTTTTATTCAACATTATAATTTTCTCTTTTATATTGTTTGCGTATTGTCTTGAATAGTTTGGAAGTTTAATTTCTGCTGGCTTTCTTCGATGTTTATGTGCCTATTTGTTTCTATTTGCTCTCTTACCTTTTTAAATTCTTTATGTATATTATATTTAATAACAAAGAATTGCACAACCAATTTACCCGGCTACATGACATATTACCCTGGTGCAGATAATTCGCTTTGTAAAAATACACAGACATACACAGACATGTCTGCACACACATATACTAAGAGGTATAGGGGAAACACACAAGAAACTGCAACACTGAGGTTAGGTCTGACTACCTGTTTTACGTCCACTGCAACACTGCTAGGTCAATTGAGAAACGGGCTACCTCGACCCTGCCTGTCAGGGCCAACCCGGGCTGAGAGGGGGAAAAATCCCAGCAGAAAAAAACCAGATCGTCTGCGACCGGGATCGAACTCGGGTCTTCGGCAAGAAAGACGAACAGCCTAACAATTACACCACAACGCCGGTTTGCAACACTTAGTGTCACGCATTCGATTCAGAGCACAATATTTGGTTGGTTAGTTGGTTTAGGTTTTACGGCACTATCGACAAACTCAGGTCCGAGAGCGCCATGCAGTAGACTACAATAGTAACACATGGAAAGACACAAGAGCAGCTGACACCAAGCGTCTTACCACGCAGAAGACCCGAGTTCGATTCCGACGTGGGGACGAGCATCTGCGTCTCTCTGTTGGAATCCGTCCCTCTCAGCCCTTCTTGATCTTGGAAAGACTAAAACAGCCAAAGAAGCTGGTGCCTCCATTAATAAAAAAAAAATAATTAAAAAACACTTATAACTTCTGGTCCTGACAAGCAAGGTCGAAGTGGCCCGTCTCTTAAATGACCCTATGGTGGTGCAAGGGTTGTAAAAATAAATACCAAAAAACTCAAACCCAAAAATTCAAGCCACCCACATAGTTGTCATTTTTTTTTGAAAATATTTGCGCACAGCTGATATAATGTTGAATAAAAATGCAAATTTCGTAGACCTCCAGCGAAGAAACCGTTTGTTTCTCACGGGCTGTTTTCATCCAGTAATTACCAGAAAAATAATTGAATGAGAAAACATTCCCACCAGAGGTCGAGCCGGCAAATGCCAGAGTTCTAGACACAATGATGACATTATGACAGCGCTGGGGAGATACTGTACTACAGACGCCTGGTCCTGCTGAGAAAATGGACAATGTCGGACAGGGCGCAACCCAGTGTCTGACGGTTTGGAGCTGTGTGTGTGCGTGTGTGTGAGTGTGTATGTGTGTGGGGTCAGTGAGTACTTACGTGTGTACTTGTGTGTCTAGAAAGAGAGCGAGCTGGAAAAGGATTGTGCGTTGGAGGTGGGGGACGGGGGTGGTGAGCAGGGGGGGGGGGGGGTATAGAGAGGAAATGAGTTAGAAAAAGTAAGAGAAAGAGAGAGGGGGGGGGAACAGAGAGAAAGGGATGGAGTGTGTATGTTTAGAGCTAGAGAGAGAGAGATGGAGAGAGAAAGAGTCAGAAACATTTAGAGAGATGGTGTATGTTATGTTTGAGCAATAGAGAGAGAGAGAGAGAGAGAGAGAGAGAAGGATAGAGAAAGAATAAGGAGAAACGGAAAAAGGAGGAAGAACAGAGAGAAATAAGAGAGAAGAAAGGGAAAGCAGAGTGTATCGAGTGGGGGATGGGGGAGGGGGGGGGGGTAGCAAAGAGACAGGTCATTATTAATACGAGTGTTTTATCGTGCCAGAAATATGGGTAAGAATTCGCCCTGGAATCAGAGCCGTGTAGCGCGTCCCAGTGATATGATACAGCGGGGGCTTCAGAGACGGCCTGGGACTGGCGAAGACTGACGAACTGACATGCCTGATAATGATAGATTGGGCCTGGTATTGGAGAAAATGATGAGCAATGCAAGGGGAAATAGCTTGTCTTTTTAATTTTCTTTTTTGTTACTTTTATTTTTTTGTTGTCTTTTCCTGATGATTGGGAAATGTAAATGGATAGTTTTGTTATTTTCAATGCTATTCTTTTCTCTTTTTTATGATGATGGTGTTTTTAAATCTTTAGCAGAATTGGTTAATTTGTTCTGTACTGTATCATGGTTCATAATGTGTGTGTGTGCATATTTGTGTTTGTCGTTTGTTCCCCCATCTCGTTGCCTTACTCTCCCGTCTATCTTTCTCGATGTCTATCTTATGTCTTTATCATCTGTGCTTTTCTCCTGCTCTCTCTCTCTCTCTCTCTCTCTCTCTCTCTCTCTCTCTCTCTCTCGTCCTCTTCTCTTTTTCCGCTCTATCCGCCAGCTTCTCTCTCTCCCTTAGACCCTGTAGAACGTTTGGACAGTTTAAGCCCATCACTCTAAGTTTAATAGCCTCGGACCAGCGCCGTCTCTCCTCCTTTGTCCTTCTCGACACCTTGAAATCCCACCCTTCATTAAACCAACAGCGTCACGCCTTCCTGGACAGTAAATTTTCGTCGGCGCTTCAAAAGGGGGCGTGTCCTTGAGGTGACGCCCCCCGGTAATGAAGGGGTTTAGAGTGGCCGCGCCGAAATGACAAACGGCCAGGGGACTGGCGAGCGGTGTGGCATCGCGAGAAAAGAAACAACGGGACACAAAGGCGGAAAAAAACAACAACAGAGAAATGTTTTAAGAATACGTTTTTTTTCCTCAGCGGCTATTGAGATGATGGTTTTGGGTCTTTTTTCTGCCACTCTTATAAAGTGTGTGTATAATATGTCGTGTGTTTGTTTGTGTAGACATTTGTATTTGTGAACGTATGTTTGTTTAGCTTTGCATGTGTTTGATCCTTGATGTTTTTGTGAGAGAGACTGTGATTCTCCTCTTTTCAGAATAATATACATTATGTATTGTTATTTTGTTGTTTCTGTCAGGCTAAAAACGGAGTGAGTTGCGTCAACACTTTAGTCATATGGCCAAAACAATCTAAGAGGGTGCATTGACGATGCTTCACATGGTCGATCATGTTTCACATGACAAAATCGGTCACAAAATGACTAGCTCATTACTATTGCCAGCGGGGTGACAAGTGGTAACGAGACATTTTTCTGTCTTGAACGAAAATAATGCAGAATGAACATAATAGTATATATCACAGGCGTGTTTGATATAATCGTTAGTGCTTAGGATTTCAAAGAGTAAGGCGACTGGTACGAGATTTATATGTTACATTCTTTTTATTTTGGTTCATGCATATCCATTTGTCAGAACATTGTCCGGCGCTGTGGTGTAATGATTAGGCTCTTCGCCTGCAATGAGGAAGACCCGAGTTCGATCCCCGAGCGCGGACGATCTTTGGTTTTTGTCTGCTGGAATTTTTCCCTCTCAGCCTGTATTGGCCCTGACAGGCAGGGTCAAAGTAGCTCGTCTCTTAAATGACCTTACATGGGACGTAAAACTGGTAACGAAACCAGACCAAATTTCTTTTCGTTACAATCATTACTGGGATAATGCCATGGAATAGTTGATAATGAACGCTGAAAATAGTTAAAGGACTCTAATAAGGAAAATTCTGTGTCAAATATCGTCGCTTCCACCAATCTCAGCATAATACATAGTTACAAGTCTCAACTACATGTAGGTATGTTCTTCATACTATTTTTCAGACATTTTACTTGGACAATGAAGAAGAAGGAGGAGTTTTAAAGTTAGTTGTTTATTGAGGCGCCAGCATCTATCTTTGGCTGTAGCCAAGAAGGAGGGGGAGGAGGAGGAGGAGGAGAAAAAGAAGAAGAAGAAGAAGAAGAAGAATAAGAAGAAGAAGAAGAAGAAGAAGAAGAAGAAGAAGAAGAAGAAG
>JAUKPP010010119.1:0-18080 GCA_032273245.1 Phyllaplysia taylori | reverse complement strand
GGTCGAAGTAGCCCGTCTCTTAAATGACCTTACAGTGTTGCAGGGGACGTAAAACTGGTAACCAAACCAAACCAGTTCCACGACGCACTTTTCAACATCTTCGTATTTCTGTCCTCCAAGTCTTGTCTTCACGCCTTTCTTGAACTCAATCTTTTATTTTACTCATAGATATAAATAGAACGACCGTGGTCTATTTATAGAACTCTGTGATTTTACTAGATCTGCTCACCGTCCTCCTCTTTGCAAATTAAAATCTTAATCAATCCTTAACCTAATCAGAGCTAGAGAGACATATCAACTGGTTTCCAGTTTTACGTCCCCTGCAACACTGAAAGGCCACTTAAGAGACGCGCTACTTCGACCCTGCCTGTCCGGGCCAACCCAGGCTGAGACTGAGGGAAAAAATCCCAGCAGATAAAAACGCAGATCTTCCGCGAGCGGGATCGAACTCGAGTCTTCCGTGTGACAGGTGAAGCGCATAACCATTACACCACAGCGCCGGTGATTGGAACTGACAGGGAGAGTCAAAGTAGCCTGTCTCCTTAATGACCTGGCAGTGTTAGATGGGGCGTAAAGCCAAACCAACGACTCCTGCTCGTTCCTTTGTATGTACATTTGGGTCGCAACTAGGCCTGTACAAAGAGTTATTTTTCATGGATTTAGTTATTTGAGTTACCCATTTCAAATTAATTGGATATCTAAATAATTATCCAATTTCAAATTTAATCAAGGGAAGACGCCGAGAGGGGGAGTTACGATTCTAATGAGGGAAATCTTGTATTCAACCATCTAGTGGAAAAAAAAACTTGATTCAAATTTCGAATCTAACTCTTCGAGAGACTGAAAGAAAGTAGGTTTGGTTTGGTTTGGTTACCAATTTTACGTCCCCTGCAACACTGTAAAGTCATTTAAGAGACGGGCCACTTCGACCCTGCCTGTCAGGGCCAACCAGGACTAAGAGGGGAAAAAAAAAACAGCAGAAAAAAACCCAGATCGTCCGCAATAGAGGCAAAGAGCCTAAACATTACACCACAGCGCGGGTAAGAAAGTACATTACACAAGAATTTAATTTGTTGAAGGAAGTGGTGTTGTTGATGTGAGTCTGTGCACTTCCTTCAACAGGTGCAGCAACCAAATTCTTGTGAAAGTCAAATACGTATTTGAATTAGAAAAAAACTAAAATCCCCATGAACGTCCAAATAATTGGATAATATCAATTATCCAGATTCTAATGTTGATAATTGGACAGACATATGGCAACACTGAAATTAGATTTGCTAACTCCAAAGTGGCTTGGGGCGTCGTGTCCAAGATGTCTATCTCCCACCTACATATGTGTATGCCCCTGGAGTTTTTCAGTTTTCATGGATTTGAACCCCGGCACTAGGGGAGACGGAACGTACAATTCGGAGGCACCGCCTGTGAAATTACCTAACGGTGGAGCAAATAGAGCATCAAACCAGCCGCAACCAACCAAATTTATTGAGATAATAATGACTGCCGCATATCCCCGCTTGAAAGCAGGCTGTATGCACTTTACAATCAATTATTACCCCAGCAGACCCAGACATTCAGAAACCTCAACTCCCTAGGAAGCATACAGTGCAAGCTGCCATTTTACAGGCGATAAAACACTAACATACGGACAAGATCATTCGCTGTCTGTAGCCGGGTACCCATTTACACCTGGGCAAAGTCAGGAATATTTGTATAAAATGCCTTTCCCAAGGACGGATTCGGACCCGCAACCTTCCGATTACGAGTCCGGCAGCCTAACCACTAGACTACCGACGCAAGGAGTAATCAAGGCAAATGTTTAGTTTTGACTTTGTCTGGACATTTCTTCCGTTTTAAGGTAACTCAGGAGACAGGTTACATGTACTTCCACCTTGCCCACGGGGCCAACCCTGGCTAAGAGGGACAGTGCCCCTGCAGAAAAATGGGGATATACTCAATAAAAAAAAAGCTGTACCACGTGGGGAACGAAGAGCTTGACCATTACACCGCAGATGCCGGCATGGACCGAAAACCACCAAACCAACTGTTTCCACCTCTCCTTACAAAACAATGTCCGCAACGAGACAAACACCCAACAAATACAGATAATTCAAAATTTATTTAAAACAGATAGCTAGTATGAATAGTCTTCTCTTACAGGTACTATGAGAACATAGTGAAGATAAAAACATGTGACAAAAAAAGTAGAACAGATGAGCAACATTGTTTCAATACATGCAGTGGTAATATAAGCGTATAATGCTGCTCAACATTTCTACACCAAAGAGATGGCAATCATGATTGCAGTAAAGATAATACATTTTAAAACAAAACATACAAACATCTTTCAACAAAACTCAATAACAGCTGGTTTCAAATACATGTGACATTACGACATCAGACTACTTCAAAAGCCAAGGATGACAGCAAAAATGTTATCAACAGTCCAAATGAATCATTATTTTGCCAAGGTACACCAACAACTCAATGAAAGGCATTAAAGCCTAGATGCTTTGAACAGTTGAGGCTTTACAGCACTATTGACACCATGAGGTCATTTCAGCACCAAGAGGTAGACTAGGACAATAGAAGAAAAAAAAACAAAGAAAGAAGTAGAAGGTGCAGACTTGTAGATAATTCTTATTGATCTCTTCAGAGAGAAGTTTGCCAAATTTACTGTGCCATGGTGAATTGATATATTACAAACACACTCACTTCCATACACATCACACATAATGTTCATTGGATAGATATACAGTAGAGCGCCGATAATCCGTCAAATTCGCTTATCCGACACAATCAGCGGGGACCGAATTTTTTCCTCTTATTTCATGTCTCCATAATCCGACAATTCCCTGTTCCGACTCTGACATAGGTTCAGAGGGTGATAATCCGACATCAATTTTTAGATTCTTGGGCAGGTACGACCTGTAACACTATAACGGTCGCCACACAAAGAAAAGATGAAACACCAAAAACCAGATGCAACGCTGGTTACGTAGAATCCCATTCACCAACACGCGTTGTGTACACATAGATGGGGCAAGGGCTCGTAAAATAGCAGACGATCAGTACCAAGCTTGACCACTACCCTTGAACTCCTCGTACCCACTTCCGACAGTGTAGAGCCTGATAACTTTTATGGCATGCCAGATGCCCATCAGCAAACAAGAGAAGCCATCTACAACTTTATCACTCCCTCCTACTCATCCTTTTCTCAATACTGTGTATAAATAGTCCTAACATTAAGAAAATAATTAATTTATGTAAAGATTAATCGGCTTTTGGTACTACACTACATGTACACATAGCCTACTAATTATGATATTTTAATTTTAAAAAAGGTGACAAGACGGCAAAACTGAATGAAATCATAGTGTTAAATCATATTATAGGATTACATGGGGTCGAACTATAGCAGGTCCAATAATCCGACAAATTCGATAATCCGACACTTTTGCCGGGGACGGACTGTGTCGGATTAACGGCGCTCTACTGTATACAATACAATATTCTCGCACAGGTGAAAAGACAGCGGCTCGTATTGATGATGGCATTATAATACCCAAACATAAAACTATCTTCATGAACGTTTGCAAACAAATAATTTTACAAAACTATACAAATTACAACAATGCATGCAATCCCTTGTACTAAGGGATGGAAACTGATCAGTCCAAAATTTACGCAACTTTTCCCAGCTATATCATATTGGAAAAATACACTTCTTCAATCCTCGCCCTTAAAATCCAAAAATTTTCAATTTGAAATTGTCCAATTATGAGACAAAATAAGCCACTTCTTCAATCTTGGGCACATAGACATACTAGTAATTAGTATTACATCAAATTAAAAGGCTTTTTAAGCCCTGCAAGTTGATGAAAAGGCTCTGAAAGTATGATACTGAGAAAATCCAAAGTAAATGTTTCTTAAAAGATAAAGAGCTAAACTCTTTGGCACAGTCAAAGAAACATGACAACTTCTAGATTTGATATGACTGATGAAGTTATAAAAAAAAATTCTGTTTGAAAATTGGAAAAATCAACTCATTTTATCTTCTCGCTTCCAAAATATCAAGATCTTGTATGTACAGTGAACAATATTTCAGGGTGAAATATGCAAACAAACTGAGTTTGAGACCTACGTAAAAGCGCCTGTCTAAAAGTCACCAAATTTTGAAGAGCGCGTTGTAACCTAATTTCCCTACTGACAGCAAGAAACCCTGACCTCATTTAATCATAAATGCTATGAATTTTAATGACAGAACAATGTATCGGCCATAGGCAAGGGATACATACAAGCTTTATTTAACATGACACCAATAACTATACATTGTACATGTTAAAAAATTGACACACAACTGATTTCATGGCAATGCTACATGTACATGTTTACATTTCTGTCCATTACATAAAAAGTTGAGCAGGAGCGTTTTTGTTGGTTTTACGGCACTGACAACACTAATAGGTCATTTCAGCACCAGGAAATACTTTCTTTTTGTATTCTTTTTAGTTTGCCCTCTTGCAATCAAAGGTAATTTGTAAGATGGGCGACTTCGACCCGGCCTGTGAGGGCCAACTCTGGCTCAAAGTGATGAATCCAAGCACAAAAATGCAGATTGACTGCATCTGGGATTCATACTTAATTTCGCAGTCACATTCTGTGATAAACTGTCTTCAAATCAACCCACAGCCATCACTTCTGAGACATAACAGAGTAACGGAGCAAAAATGTCAATCTCACGTCAAACTATAAAATAATTTGATTCTGTACAGATCATTTAGGAACTTTATAATGCGTTTGAGTGGAACAGCACCTCGCAATCAACTTACGCTGTACAACAGATTAACAAGCACAAAAATATTCACCAGAAACATTCACAATTTGTTAAAACAATAAACCATCCACATCTGTTTATATTAGTGTAGACACAGTTTCCAAACAAAACATGTGACATTTTATTTACATACTGTATACAATCTTAACTGTCCTAATGAACACAGGGCGTAAAAATCTCTCTAGATGCTGCCACAGGCCATATCAATGTTATACATAGATAGAAAATAGTGGGTCCAGTAACTCTTATCAGGTTTTCAAACTGAACCCCAAAACATTCCACACTGGCAGCTGAAAAAGCCTACAACTAAATTCTACTTATATAAAAAAAAAACCACAATACTCTCCAATGCGTATCTCGGCACTGATCCATTGTTCCTCTGCATTAACTAAAAAACTAGAAACAATTACATGTGTCATGTACGTGAATATAAATATACAGTCTAAACCTGCTATCCATTTATAACAGCTCATATAGCTGTGACATCACGGATTGAAACAACCCGGCTGAGAGTGACGCAACATTTGAAATGTTCGTCACACGTGAGGATCAAACTCCCGTCCTCCGTATGATAGGTAAAGGACCAAACAATTACACCACAGATGCAGGTGTACAATCCTCAAACAAAGAGAAATGTGTTGCATCGCCATGAAATAAGGCGCTCGCCATGAAATAAGGCGCTCGCCAAAACATGGGGATCAGAGTTATCTGCCTTTTTCTGAGTCTCAGACAAGTTTTTACCTCAAACGGTTTTTGTTACCTTCTATATTCATGTAAAAGATCATTTCATGGCACATTATACTAAAAAACGTTGAATGCAAAAGGGTGCCATTTTGAAAGCCAGAAAATAATAGCAGCCATTTTCTCTCTAATTTTCTTTCCAATAGTGGGTTACTTTGATGTAATCAAAATTGCAAATATCTCAACCTCAATTCACAATAAATTGATAATTTCTTTGCAGGCAACAAGAGAAATGTTCAAGGTTTAACATTATATAAACTCAAAATGCCCAAATAAGACAAGCCCCTGACTTCATCAGGCTGCAACACAAATCGCACGTGAAACATCTCCCGTCTTCGAATTGTTTACCGTTCATGATATTATAGCAACATTAAAAAGGAGATAATAAAATGTTCACTTTCAGGGCAGTGGATGATGAAAAAAGGACTTGCCAAGGAGAATTATGAGGATTTCTACAAATACATGATTTGGCTCAAAGATAAAATATTGCACCATCTTCTATCTAACCTACTGTATTCAATACAGCAACTTGTTAAAATTCGTCATTTCATTGAACTTATCTGGAAAGACCAGAATCACGCCATTGAGCCTGCTTTGAAGTGACAATAAACAAAAATTTACTCATTACTTCTAAATTTATTGGAAAACATCGTAAGTAGACCCACATTGATCCCACCATAACTATTTAATGCTTTAAAAAACTGTCTGTTCCAGTGTTTATTTTCACCCTGCATGACTCAACAGGTCGTCTAAATCTGCTCCACCCTCCGACTCCGCATTCATCTCACGATTTTTCTTCTTTGGTGAAGAAGATTGAGATCCCCCCGACTCTTTCTCCTTCTTTTTCTTCTTCGGTGATTTTGCCGGGGACGCCCTGGCTGTCAACTGCTCCTGTGGCTCCGGAGTCTCCTCCTTGCTCTGCTTCTTCTTTTTCTTTGGCGATTTCTTGGGTGATCTCTCGACTTCGTCCTCACTACTGTCTGAAACGTCGTGGTTCACATGATTGACTTTCGCCTTCTTAGCATCGGAAGTTTGGATGTCTGGCTGTTTCCTTTTCTTTCCTGCCACGGGAGTGCTTGGTGCTTCCTCCTCCGAAGATGGTGCAGATTCAGACGAAGGCTTTTGTTTAGTCGGCGTTGTGTAGTCCAAAATTGTTTTTTGCTTTGAGTTTGCTGCAGCAGATTTGGAGCCTTTCTGATTTGTTAGGCTCTTAATGTTAATTTGAACAGGCGGAGGCTTCTTGCGGTGTAAGCTCTGAGGACAGAAGAAAAAGTTTTATGTTGAACTTGCGCTGACACAGAAACAAATGTGCAGTCTCAGAAAAAACAAAGACAAAAATCATAATTATTGATGGCATTTAACACATCTATCCCTATAAAGTAGGTTCTATGCACTTCATTATCTTCATGTATCATAACCCCAGTAAATGGCTGACAATTAAAAACATTCCCACAACAATCTAAAGATAATATTTCCCCTGCAGACAGATGATATTCTAAAACATACGCTTACACCGCAAGCAGCACTTCTATTGACGATTAAACGCAACCATACTGACAAGATCTCTTGATGTGTCTATCACATAAGTGTGCAGCAAGGAAATCCTATACCAATGCAAACTGCATTTCCAAAGAACACAATTTCAGTTTAAGCTGGGATTGAATCCCCAATGAGGGATGCCAACTGAACCCCTAAAAATTAGTGAACATAGGAAGCAGTGGCGTCAAACTGCTTGCCAACTTCATCATCTCACAAAAGAAGGCAAACAGAGCCCCAGCCCCAAATTTTTTTCGGCAGTTTCAATAAATTTACTTAAAATTGTCATCCTTGCCCCAAACTCAACTGGAACTCAACTCGAGAAGAAGAAGAAAAAAACAACTAAAAACAAAACCAGAAAACTTGAAGGTACCACAATTGACAGTAGTTGTCAATGAAAGGGCTCCCACGATCGAAATCAACATCAAAGAGGCTATAAAATTCAATAGAATAGGAAATAAGCAACAGGACTAGAGCAAGTCCGCATTCCCTTTGTCCACTCCAATAGGCACCCACAAAAGAACATAGATCTTATCAGACTGAAAAATTGATTATTGACCATTGACAGCGATTGTGTCTACCCTACCACCGCAATGGCACACCGTGCACTCATCCGTCAGGACATGTACTGCTCTTTTTCTTTCTCTCGTTCACTCTGCATTTTCTGGGAAATGATGTCACACAACAAAATCGTCGTTTGTTTCTCACCCGCGGTATACTATAATAGGTCTACGTGCTTGAGTTGAAAGAGTCTGGCCCACCCTACCTCCTCCCCCGATCTGATGTCTTCACTGAGTGGGAGACACCAACACTGTCACAAAGGTCGATGACCGTGAGCACCCCATTACCCCAGCTGCTCTCATTTTCTTACAGTGCGCTCACTCACAGTACTTAAAACTGCCCCTTCCCCCCCCCCCCTCCCCTACCACCGCTTGACCCGATCACTCGTTGTCTGCTAGCTTACAGATCATCAGAACGGCACAGTACAATCTGGGTGTCTTTAGCATTATTTTCCCGTTATTTCATAAGTAGGGCTGAAAGGAACGATTGTTTTTTCAAATGGTTGACAACCCTGCCCATCACCCATCTTCTATCTCTCCATCTATCTGCCTCATACTGACCATCACGGATTAACCAGGTTTTACTCGTTCACATCTCCATGCAACCCTCTTTCCCACACCCTACACCATTCCCGTATAATCTCTTTATCTTTTCATCCCTACGCTTTGCATAATACCAGTGCCGCTCCTACCGCACCAAGAGCATTTTCTCTTTCTCTCATTCAGCCTTTGCGCTGCGCAGTGCAGGTAAGAGCAAAGAATTACTCACATAGCTTACGACATGCAGTAGGCTATACTATAAGTGCTAGATCTACATGTAATAACAATAAAAAAAAAAAAATATATACAAAATCTCGAGTGATAGGTCTATAAAGTATAAACAATGGGCTCACAAGTTGTTTTTAAAAAATATGGATTTGGGAGAGAAATGCGTATTTCCAGAACGCACATCGTTTTCTGATAAAATTCCGTAATGAATCTGGAAATTCCGGAGCAGTAGGCATGTCTGCATAAAGTCTTGCACAGATGTCTCTAACACGTCGGCGATTGAAAAACGTGTTTGATACATCCGTTATTTGACATATCCATTATGATGGCATTTTCTACACAAGCACAAGTAAATCAAGGTACTGACGGTAAAAAATATATCTCTGATTACCTCCCTTTAGCCACAAGCATTAAACGAGCTCCATCACTATGAATAAGTGGCAGTTTACACATAACACTTTGTAATCTTTTGGCGCATATATGCGCCAGCCCAGTTTCGCCCATCCAGTCAGTTGGTGCATAGATGTGCCAGGCTCGAGAGGCCCAGTCACGTCACGGCTGATTCTTTGTCTATCTGGCTGTGTGACTACAAAGTGTTAAGCTCCTTCTCTCTTTCATTTTGAAAAGTATGAAAAAGGAGAATTGTATGTGCACCTTGTTTAGTATTTTGGTTTGGTTACCAGTTTTATGTCCCTTGCTAAGCAACACTTTGAGGTCATTTAAGAGACGGCTTACTTTAATCATGCCTGTCAGGGCCAGAGTGAGAGGAACAAATCACACAAAAATAAACGCATATCATTTGCACATGGGAATGAACTCAGGTCTTCCACATTAGGCAGAGCCTAACCAATACACCACAGACCCCTGTTTGTTCAGTGCCATTATATCACCATGACTACAGCAACAGTAACACTTGGAGCAAACCAAAAGGAACAGACCACACCAGTGCACCCGCAACAGAAGTTTAGAGCAAGAGTAGAGCAGTTCTCTGGCAAACAGTGTGAGACGCTTACCCTATATACACCCAGTTCTTGCAAGGGCGTCTTCATATTCGCCTTCTCTTCCTCTGTCAGTGACTTGTAGTACGCCTTATACTTCTCTGCGTAGGAAGACACAATCTGCGTGGGGTAGACAAGATGGGGATAGAATATAGAACAGCACTGCATGAGGAAGCAGGAAATGATGGTTTGATTTGGTTACCAGTTTTACGTCCCCTGCAACACAATAATGGCATTTAAGAGATGGGCTGCATCGCCCAGCCTGTCAGGGCCAACCCGGGATGAGAGGGAAAAAACCTCCAGCTGAAAAATATGCAGATCGTCCGTGACTTGGATCGACAGGCAAAGAGCCTATCCATTACACTACGGCACCGGAAATGAATAAGCTCTTTTGGAACACAGAAGAAGAAAAAAGGAAAGAATCGAAAAGGCTCATAAAACATAGCACACACTATTAAACTAACAATGAAAGTGGGACTGAGTTTGGTGCTTATGCTAATTATAATAATTTTGATGATAATAATAATAATAATAGATTGCATTTCTATAGCCCATTTTCCCACTCTAAAGCAAGCTCTATGCACTTTCCAATCATTATTACCCCAGCAGACTAAGTGACTCAGAAACTACAAATAATATGAGATTACGTTATGGTCAAGATAAATTAAGTGATATAGAAGAGGCTGCCGTATAAAAGGAAAACTTTGATTCTGTAAGTAGAGTAAAATGACCAGTAAATTGCTTCAATTTTTACCAATTGTTGGGAGGCAAAGACGTCCTTTCAACTTCCAGATTGCTGGGTAGAGAACTGTCTAGGAAAAATGAGGACATTTGGTACGATAGCCTGTACTGACGACCCGTGCACTGTGACACCCTTCCAGTCTCCCAGTACATTTAAACTCCCCATAACAGTCCTTGCCCTCAGCAGCTGCCACCAGTCATTTACTGTGACGAAACGGCCTCTCAGTTAGTTATTTATAGAAGCGCCAGCCTTTTCGGCTGTTTTAACCTGATCATAATGGTCACCTTTGAGGAGATTGCTGTGAAAAATATCCTGCCTAGACCCAATCTGATAATGCCCACCTAGCTTCTATGGGTCCAGAGCAACTTCCTGTGTAAGCCCCAACATTCAATCTATGTATTTCCCATGTGGTTGATAGGGGCTTACATGTAGTGCATGAGAACTAGTTTCATATATAACCTATTATATATTTGGCAACTTGGAAACACATGTGTCACTTTTCCCATAAAACTACGACAGCTATCAAGTTGAAAGTTGGCAGTTGCCTGCAAAATAAGTCCTCATGACTGCCTTTGGTTTTTTTGCTTTTTATTCATTTCTTCAATTTAGAAAAAATATATTTGACAAAAAGTTCTCGTCCTTCTTTGGCCTTTATAATAATTCCACCAAGAAACTAAACAATAGACACACATTCAAGATGTGTTCGACGCGAATGTGCCTAGCAACTTTCCCGTACGTGTTGACGTGAACTCCAAACACTCATGAGTGCATGCAGCCTACTATGAGGATTGAGAGCTCTATCTTCTTAGGACATGGAATGAGATCAAACCTGGGTTCAGGACCACGCTGCACGCTCTTTAGGTATTCTCTCTTTCTATCTCTCTCCCATCCTCTCTCTCTCTTCGTATATGGTTCCCATTATTACCCAAGCGAAGCTGGCGACCCAGCTAATACATATATATATGACACGTAACCCTGATTCAGACCCTCTCCATAGCAACCATTTCTCTCTGTGACCTTGAGTGACCGCAATGGACAGGTTCGACTGTACACTAGTGTCAGCATGCACTCTCTCACCTGGTCATATTTCTGTGTTATGTCAAGAAGTCCTGACGGAGATAGACGCTTGTACTCCTCGCGGATCTTCGACGTTCGCTCCTTGGCGGGTAGTCCGGAGTATTTGTGGCCGTTGGTGGACATGTAAAAGGAAAACGCGTTTCTGTCGGGAGAGACAAATTGGTAATTATTTTATACAACATGTTTGTTTTGTGGTAGTTTTACTGAATTATTGACACTGCAAACCCATTTCAGTGCCGGGTGGAAGTAGTCAAAACCTCTTAAGTTGGTTTTCAGTTAAGTTGATAAAGGGCTCCAGATCCTTTTCTTTACATCTATAAAACAATTAAGTTGAACTTGACGAGATTATCTATTTCTTCACTTCCACTCATCAGTAGCCGACCGGTGATAAGGACAAAATATATAAAGAAGGAGCATCAGCCAATCTATTCACAAATCTGATATGACTATGAACAATAGAGATAGATTAAATGTGACTTGTAGATTGGTGGCAGCAACCAATAGAGTGATACTACGAGCATATTATTTATCAAAATGTGCTAACCCAACAACAGACTTCCTCAAGGAAAAGGGGGAGATGTTTGTTTTTCCACATATGGAGCACTGCAAATCTTTGTAATGATGTGCATCCCTTTGAAAACAAGCAAAGATGCCACTGGGATTTTGTAAACAAAATAAAACAATTGAATTTGCAAATAGAAATACCGTCAATGAACATAATATATCTAAATGGGCTAAATGGCTATTGAATGCTAAGAAAAACAATGCTAACTGAACTGATAACAAATTGCAATGAAAATAACAGAAAAATTACCCCCCCGAGAGAAAAACAGCAACCCTGATAAAAAATGTGTGCCATTGCAATGACCTGACAGAGGCCTGTAGAGAATACCACACTTTACCAGCATAAAATGCATTAAGTATAGTATTTGTTTGGTTTTGGCTTAACTTCTCCCTGCAACACTTATTTATTGGACAGGCTACTTCGACCCTGCTTGTTAGGGCCAACCCGGGCTGAGAGGGACATTGTCCCAGCAGAAAAACGGAGATATATTCGATCAAACAAACTGCCCCACGCGGGCCTCAAAACTCATGTCCTCTGCATGATAGGCAAAGCGCCTAACCATTACACCACAGACGCAGGTGCATTAAGTATTAACTAAAGGGCTAATCCAATTAAAACCCCTTGCCTCCCAGCATACACAGCCAGACTGCCATGGCTCTGAAGGTCTGGAAGACGATTGGAAAGGGTTCTAATTTACAAGAGTCCTTGAAAAAAAAACGCTACAACAAAACCCACAGTTCTTGGACTTACCTTGGAGGTGCTGGTGTTGGCTTGCCAGCCGCCTCGTCCAAGATTTTCTGATCATCCTTTGACAGGATTCCCTTCACCGGCTTGAAATTTGGGTCTTCCCTTTGGGCTGCATATTCGTCGCACTCAGCCTGGAGAACAGAGCAGTTACAGTAAGTGCAATTGTGATGGAGATGGGTTGAAGGGAGGAAGAGGGATAGACATTGGTATTTCTTATGAAACAGGGGCATATTTACAACAGTAAAACTGTGATGGTTTAATTTAGTTAGGTTTTATTTTTGGTTTAGTTACCAGTTTTACGTCCCCTGCAACACTGTAAGGTCATTTAAGAGACGGGCTACTTCGACCCTGCCTGTCAGGGCCAACCCAGACTGAGGGAAAAATTCCCAGCAGAAAAAAAACCAGATCATCGGCAACCGGGGATCGATCCAGGGTCTTCACGCATGCAAGGCAAAGAGCCTAACCATTACACCACAGCGCCGGTAAACTGTGATGGTGATAACAAGTGGAAGGGGGGAGCCATCAATTTATGATCTTACGCTCGAAATACCACATACATCAATTTTTAAAATTCTCAGGATTGTTTACTCTTGTCGATTAAACAACAACAACCTAACTCAGGATAAATCCCGAGATTGCCTACCTCTTTTAGCCTCTTTTTGGGAACCTCTCCGTAACTCCTTCACTGCCTAAGGGGGTTAAACTCTCAATTTGTGGTATTTCGACAAAATCGCCCAAATCTCACTGAATTTTCGGCTAATTACAATGAAATTTTGCATTTACACAACAAGTTGAATGCCATATATAATACATTTGTTGTTTGTGAACAAATTAGAGAAAATTCTACAGGCAGGCCAAGAAATTTTCCAGGCTAAGCACGGAAGGGGTTAAAAAAATCATTACCTGGACTGATAGAATTTGACCTAGATGTCACAAAAAGAAAATGGTGGCGTGCAATCAACCGAAGACTCATTTACACAGGAAGCAAGACATTTCATGTCTTCTCTTATCATCTAAAGCAAAGTCGTGACAAAGAGAAAATTAATACGTTCAGTTTACATTGTATTGCTGTATGATCCTAAGGACTGGAACCTGCACTGTGGTGTAATGTAATAGTTAGGTTCTTCGCCTATTATGCGGAAGAAGCGAGTTTGATACCTGCCACAGGCGATCTGCGTTTTTTTAGGCTTGGAACTTTTCCCTCTCAGATCGGGTCCAAGTAGCCTTTCTCTTTAAATGACCGAACAGTGTTGTAGGGAACGTAAAACTAGTCTAACCAAACCAAACCAAAGACTGAAGACAGGCTTACCTTGTATTCCTCCATCTTGCCCTTTGCTTTATTTATCCATTTGATTTTCTTCTTACCCGGGAGCTTGGAAAACTTCCCCAGATATTTCCTGAACGCCTCCTTTTCGTCCATAGACTAAGCCAAGACAGAACAAAAGTCAAATGAAAACACATGAGGATAAGAGGACACACAGGAATGCTACCAACACCCACTCCAAGTAAAAGCAACCAGAAATTGCACAAAATATTGACCCTTTTACTTTGTCAAAAACACAATGGTAATCATTATCTCTCACTTTGATGAAAAAACTAAAATTGCCATTAAAGGTGTTTGAGGTTTATTTAATAAAGAATGAAATATGATGAGTTAAAAAATATGTTGTCATATTCTCCTATGAAACTTCATTTTAACAAACAGTTGTAGATGCCGAGTTACCAACCCTCAAAACAAAATTTTAATGAGATTTTAGTGAGATATAAAAAGTAAAAGAAAACAATTCATGTCTATGTTTCACCATATTCAAATTCATACAAAGGGAGCTCGATAATGACCAATTGTATAAAACAAAAATAATGAAGTGTAAACATTAAGCAGGGATAAAAGCTTCAGTGCAAAACTTACTAAAAATTTACGAAAAAAAACAAACAAACCCATCCCTCTTAAGTAAAATAGATTCATTGTCAGTGGCATAGGCTTTGTCAACAGCAATGATCACAACGATTTTAAGGTGAGAAAAAGTTTGTTAGTCTTGATCTTACCCGTAACATTAAGCAGACCTGTAAATGGCCGTCCACAAATTGTCGGAAAATTTACCGCCCAAAAGTTGAAAGTCAAATGTTGGGAGGCTGCCAGAACTTCCTATTGTGGTAAAATTGTCAGAATCAGACTTTTTACAGGTCTGATTAAGTATTTAATAAATCATAAATAATAATTTCCATTTTTTTTAGTTAGCAGAGGATTTATATACAATTTGCATGAGACACAATAAATCGTGGAGGTTTGCAGCTCTGTAGATAAACACTAATGACCCCATATGGTACAAACTAACAGAAAGAATTGAGAATCTAAACCACACTACCACCCCATTTTTTATCATCGAGCAGCTTAGACAATGCCCGCATGTGACCAGCCAGATTTGAGACATCACTCACTTCAGGGTTCTCTTTCAGCATCTTTTCCACCCGATGTGCCGCATAAAGATGAGCCGGCAGCGGAGCCACTGGGCGAGCGATGATGAGGCTCGGATGATTCTTTCTGAAATCACAGGCAGACAGTAATTAGCTTTGCTGGTTCAGCCGAGGTTTTACAGTGCAATCACATCAATAAAGTCATATCAGTGCCAGGAAAAAGATGAGTACAATAGCAAACATAAAAAAAAGTAGAAAGAGCAGACTATCAGAGCGCCCACCAACCTCTTGCAATAAGCTTTGCTTCTTTGAAGTTTTATGGTACTAAAGAGTCGTTTCAGAGGCAGAATGTAGATTAGGACAATAGTAACACCTAGATGAGAAGGGATAAAATGTCAATAACTATGACCATGTTAGAAACACGGTAAAATTTCGGGAGGCCTTACTTGAACTCCTTCACGTCTGCCTTGTATTTGGCCAGAAGGACCCTCTGTTTCTTTACATAGCGATCCTGGATGGGACAAAAAACAAGACTAAATTTACAATTTCAAAGAGTACACTCAGGCAATGCAAAAACAACAGTGAAAATTGTTTAAAAAATATCAATGCCGTGACCTCATTTATGATGGAACAATCAATATTTAAGTGGTGGGACATAAAAAGTTGCAGAAAGAAGCAATCTGTGTTCATATTTAGCCAAAATCAAATCACATGTATGAGTTTTGCTACAACTTACTGGACATAATTAAATACAGTGTTAGAGATTAGTGGGGCCAAACGCTTCAGTATGTTTACTTAATCTAGTGTAAAAACAACATACCTCTGAAGAGAAAAAAAAATTCATTGCCAGTAGCTTCTGCTAACTCGACAGCAATGATTGTGGCCATGGTCACAACCTTACTAGCTAATAAGTTGACAAAAACCGAAAGAATAATTCAACATTTTTTGTGAGAGTCATGAGGTCCCTTGAAAAAATGGTGAAGATTGGCAATTTTGTGAAACTTTGAAATTCAACGAAAGATAATAATAATAATAATAATGAATGCATTTATATAGCGCATATCCCTGCTTGAAAGCAGGCTCTATGCCCTTTACAATCAATTATTACCCCAGCAGACCAAGTCAATCCATAAACCTTCTCAACTTCCTGGGAAACACACAGTGCAAGCTGCCATTTTACAGGCGCTAAAGCACTAACCCATGGACAAGATCGTTCGCTGTCTATAGCCTGGTACCCATTTACACCTGGGTGAAGTGAGGGAAATTTGTGAAAAATGTCTTTCCCAAGGACACAACGTCGGGCTCTAGCTGGGATTCAAACCCGCAACCTTCCAATCATGAGTTCAGCAGCCTAACCATTAGACCACCGACGCCACAAAGATACAACAAAGAAAAGGAGCATTTCTCTAAGCCAACCTTCTGCTCGTCGTCCAACTCTCGCCAGGCTTGGGACAACTCCTTTGCCGTTTCCACAAAGGGTTTTCCCTTTTTCATTAATTTCTTCATTTTCTTCTGTGCAAATATCTGATATGCAGTCTTTGGTTTCTTCGGGAAGTCTGAAAACTGAAAATGAGACAAGAAAGTGTGAACGTTATTGTATTGTCAAATCATTTAACCGATAGTTGTTTAATTTTTATTTCTGTTGAGGTCAAATAGAACAACAGACACTACAAGGTCCTGTAAATGCTAGAAAACAAAGAGTAGAAACATTTAGAATGAAATGGAAGGAAACAAGAAAAGAAACACTTAGAAAAAAATTAAAAGGAGCACACAGCACAAAAAGGCCCACAAAGAGGAAATTACATAAAAGCTGTTTCACTTTGCCACGGAAATGAGGCAATACTAATACTACAATTCTATTCCAAGAATTCCTATCTCCTACAATTTTCATTTAATTGAAATACAAATTCCAAGATTATGTCCAATAATCACATCTGCAGCTGTATAGGACAACAGAAAAAGCAAAACTTTTACAGGTTTTGATTTATAATACAAAACCGGATCAGCAATAAAACACTCTGTCTCTATTCAGTTGTAAATGCATAAAGCATGAATAAACTACATGTATAACAGACTTAAAATAATCGGACAAAATTGGAACTATGTACAATACATTTTTATAAAAATCTTAAAAGAGAGAAATGAAAACAAAGCCTTTCATCTTCATATTCTAGAATACTAAACAACAATCAGTTCCATTTAATTTTCATTGTAAAAAAAATTTAAAAGCCATAAAATATTACATCATTCAGACACAAATAGATGTTTCTACTTTTCCCTCAATTTTTTACTTCACTCACCTGCTCTGGGTTCTTCAGGAAATCCTTGGCATCAACGATGACTTCTGATAGGGTGCGGAACTTGCGCACCTGCAAATAGACAACATAAGTGTACCTCTGTAACTGTTATCATCCTATGAAAGTTCTGCTGGTGTCGACCAGCAACAGTGTGTGTAAGTCTGATTTGTGTGAATGGCGTGCTGATTAATTATTTCTTATTGAACAAATTAAAAACGATATGCTTGAAAAAGTTTGGTTGACAAATTTCCCTATGGGGATTAATAAAGTTGACAATTATAAAATTAGGGAGGAAAAAAGATTACTAAGTTGAAATGGTAACGGTCCTTTCCAGAAAATAAAATTGTTTTCTTAAAACACTCATATATAGTATGGGCAAATGTGAAATGACCTTGACAATTATTTCGCATTAAATTTCCTATAAAAGCTTTCAATAGGAAATTAAAAATTCATAGGTCAAACAAAAAAAAAGAGTTGAAAATTGGCTGTTTTGTTTTTCCCTTTAGACTTCAGTGAATAGCTGAAAAAAAAGGCTGTAATAGTTATCCACATCCCTGATATTATCAACATCCTGGGATGTTTATAAAAAAAAAATTATCCACATCCTGGGATGTGCGTAGAAAAATATCATCCACATCCTGTAGTAATAGCCTAGCTGTCCCACCAGCCCCGGCATGGCATTAGCTCTAGAAATGGGTGTAAAAAAAATCGGATTAAAGAATATAGGCTATATAATCGAGATCTAGATCAAGTCTAAATCAAGAGTAAATAATAATTGTTTCTTTTAACTTTCATCTTTT
>JAUKPP010010008.1:0-18084 GCA_032273245.1 Phyllaplysia taylori | reverse complement strand
CATTTTTCCAGGCTTTTTTAAGTCTGAAATTGAGATTTTCATTTTCCATACTTCCATACCTGCGTATGCACCCTGAATACATGTATTCATTTCAGAAAAAGAGGAGTCATGTTTGGAGCCATAAAACTCTGTAAACTCCTAGTCTGGTTAGATTCCAATACAGGCACTTTGTAGCTGAATCCTAGCTACCCATGGTATAGGGATGACCAGAGGACCAGAGACTGAGAGAGCCCTGGGAGCAGGGAAGGGCACACCTCGCCAGAAAAAAAATCCCTTGCAATCCTACTAGGTCATTTTAACTTCTTTGACTCTGACAGTGGACAGGGTCGATCCTAACTTAGAGGGACACAACATCCTAAAAGAGAGAGTGATGTTTGTCCAACTCGGGGATCAAACTCCTACCACCTACGACAGACTTAGAGCCTAAGCTCTACATAACAGACAGCGATATGCCCATCTCTGTGGGAGGCTCCATCTGTAAAATGTTCCGAAGGTTTGAAAACTCTCATAGAAGAAATGTCAGTGGGAGTGCAAACTTACAGCAAAGTGTATATTCTCATTATAATACACTAAAAAGTAACAAAAATTTGACTTACTTTGATGGTTCAAATCCTTTGGTGGACTGATCTATCACGGCCTTGATCTTGTCAATCTCTGAAGCAGGAGCGACGGCCAGGTCTGGAGTCTACGAAGAGACGGGAGGGAAAGAAAGAAGGAAATTTTACACCCTCTGGGAGCAATATTATTGGATTTTGGTTTTACGTCCTTGCAACACTATAAGTATAAGAGTCACAACTTCCGAGCATAAAGACGCAGATTTACGCCAAATACGGGAGGGGACGAACACACACACATTCCTGTCCTGTGTGTGACAGACAAGGAGCCCAACCAATACAATACAGACGGGTGTCCATTGTTTTAAAGAAATTCATCAGTTTTATCGACTACGTTCAAAGATCTTGGCATCAAGTGAATAATATTTCCCCCTTTTAGCCTATAGGAAAGACCTTTTCAGCTATGATTGCAAGTCTCGTAAACTGTGCCAATGCAGAGTACAAAATACATACAGTGCAATTTTACGGTACACTTTGTATACACGTAGTCCCAAAGACACTTATCCTTGTAGATCCAGTTTTGAGAAAATTTTATTTCAAAGTTGAGATAAATATCTGAGCAGTACACAAGAAAAGGCTTCCCTGCAATACAAAAGTGCCAATGCCCTTTGAGCATATATAGATAGCAGGCAACACTGGGGAACACTGGTCAGTGAAATGTCCCATGGCTGTCAGGGAATTTGTTGACAAGTAAACTACTGTTTGGGGAGGGGGGTTGTTTGGTAACTAGTTTTACATCCCTGCAACACTGTTAGGTCATTTAAGAGACGGGCTGCTTCGATCCTGCCTGTCAAGGCCAACCCGGGCTGAGTGGGAAAAAATCCAAGTAGAAAAAAAGATTGTCTGTGAATGGGATCAAACTCGGGTCTTCCACACGACAGGTGAAGAGCCTAACCATTACACCACAGAGTTGGTATTTAGGGGTTTCATACAGAAGACAAAGACCCGTAACATTCAAGGATCATTTAAGCAAGTTTTAATGCAATAGATTTACCGAAAAATAGAGACAAAGAACCAACTGGTGACAATTTATTAAATTCCAGAAAAATTTGTTTCTTGACTTCAAATCATAATATCTCTGAACTGTCAGCACAACCTTGTGTTTGCCTCATGTTAGCAATATAAAAAGGTTGGGGTTGCCTGATGTCAGGAAAATAAGCAAGAAAAAGCCATAAAAGTTTGGTGACTTTCAAAATGCCATTTCTTTTTCTATTAATTCCCAGAGGGCACACACCAGAGAAGGAAGGGATGTATTTATCGGGGGAGCCCTCTGTGTGGATATTTTATTACACATGGTGGCCAAAAGAAACGCTATAAAAAGACAAACTCAAATCCTCACTGAAATCCTTCAACATAGATCCTGACTCCTGGGAAGAACTATGTGAAGACAGGGACCAGTGGAGGAAAGTAATATCTGATGGCGCTTCTGTGTCTGAGCAAGCAAAACTCTCATAGCAGCACAAAAAGACAAGCTCGAAAAGAGAGAGCAAGCTCTGCGATCGTTGATCCTGACACACCAGTGCTCACACTGCCCAAGGCAAATTCGTGCCAGAATTGGCCTGATCAGCCACCTGCGCACCCACAACAAGTCACTTTCCAACCCATCAAATGATGATAGAAGATGGTCTTCGTCAACTTGACGGACAAGAAGAAAAAGAAGAAGATCCACAAAAATTTATACCTCTGGCCACATTAAATAATGATTGCATTTGTATAGTGCATCCTAGCTCTAAAGCAGACTCAATGCGGCAAGTCTTTTTACAGCTCTATCAATTCATTCAGGTAATTTCAGCACCAACAAATAGAGATAAGTACTAACAGAACAATAGGAAGATAAAGAGAGAAGCTGAATGAGGAAACCACACTAAAGCGCCCATCAACCAATAGCAAGGTTTGGTTTGGTTTGATTACCAGTTCTACATCCCCTGCTACACTGTAAGGTCACTTAAGAGACGGGCTACTTCGATCCTGCCTGTCAGGACCAACCCAGGTTGAGAGGCAAAAAACTCCGGCAGAAAACCCCCCAGATCGTCCAGACCTGGGATTGAACTCGGGTCTTCCACTTGACAGGTGAAGAGCCTAACTATTACACCATAGTGCCCACCAATCAATCAATAGCAAGAATAAGTAAATAGAACATTTTAGTTGGAGTAAAGGAAAATCCTTGGGGGTGGGGGGTTCAGAATAAATAGGCCGACATGAGAGCAAATTATCGCTCTCAATTTCTAAAATCGCCCGCTTTCTGAAATGTTTTTTGTACATTGTAGTACATGTACTGTAATTAGAAAGTGTCATGGTGCACAAATGAATCCAAAATGAAAGTTTGTCAGTCATACAAAAATACAACAATAAATTCTTTCTTTTCCGTTTGCTAAATGCCCGATTTCAAGGTGTTTCAACAAATGCGAGTTCCCTCACATAAAATAATTAAATTCAGGAGCAATTCTCCAGATATATGCTCGCCCCTGGCTCCTAAAAAACCAATAAAAAAACCCAACCATAAGCACATCTCCCCAAGCGCGTCGAGAGCAGGGAAAGAATTATCTAATCCATGATTTCAGAAATGTTATACCATTAAAAACACAATAACTAGTAAACCCATTTATACTCTCTGCTCACTATGATCTTTGATAGACACAGGGAAGCACTCATTTGTTCACACACACCCATGCATAATATTTGTTAGTTCCAAGAGCAGTTCTTTAAAAACAGATGAGTCGAGTATGCTGTACCGTAGTGAAATGGGTCCTTGAGAGAGGCAGCATTGGTTATGGCAAGAAATTTTTTCACCTATAAGATGCACAGTTGCTCTTCCCAACCAAAGTCCTGACTTTTTGGGAGATCAGTTTGATTTTCTTTCACTTTCACACCAAGTTGCCTCTCCACTTGGGGAAGTTTTTGCCTTTGCCTGATTCAAAGTGGAGTTAAGTGTTTGTCCGAAAAGCAGCAAGACAGCTAAATAGCAGAGCCATAACTGCTTCCCGACTTGTCCAAAGATTTCAGCACACTGGGAATGTCAGAAGGAAAGAACAGGACAGCCTCAAGTCACCATTCCTGCTCAATATAGATGCCATTTGCTGTCATAGAAACCACGCAAAAAAGAAATGCTTGCTCCCATCTTTTTGACTGCCTGAAAAAGCAATGCTTGCTCCCATCTTTTTGACCGCCTGAAAGCCTATCTTTTCTCTTTAAGCCATTTTCCTCTTTTTCTTAATATAGTTATTTTTTACTATTACTTCATGTTTGCTTGCTCATCACCAGGGAGCCAGCTTCGACCCTGTTTAGGAACTACAGAATCTTTTCTTCCCTGCAACAGCACAAGACTTCCAAGGACTGAATGAAATGTTCCTTCCTCTACCATGAGGTGGCGCCAGTAACTGCAGGTCTTGAGATAGAGAAAGCCTTCCAAGATGACTGCTGTCTTCTTCAGCATTTCAATGCCTAAGGAATGTCTGGGGTTCTACAGCTTTGCACAACAAACCAAATAAGGATTTTCTACACATGTGTGAAACCAGTACTGTTGTATGGTGCTGAGACGTGGAGGAACCACCGCCACGCCTACTACAAGGATCCAGGCGTTCACCAACACTTGTCTCAGAAGGATTCTTTGAACACGCTGGGAAGACACTATATGTACCAGAAACCAATAATTTTGGCAGAAAACACCAGCAGCTTATAGAAGAAATGATCCCAATAAGACAGTGGAGATGGATATGTCACACACTCTGAAAGTCAACAGTAAGCATCACAAGGCAAGCCCTTAGCAGGAATCCCCCAGGGGAAAAGGTAGAGGACCAGCCAACGATACAACCAGGCTCAGAGATGTGGCAGGAGACAAAAGGCGACTAGGAAATGCAGGGGGACAACTGGAGAAACTTGCAAGGGATCAAGATGCATGGGGAGCTCTCATACGCAGCAGTTATCTTAGGTAAGACCTCAGGAAAAAATGGTGATGAATAATGCCGCTTCCTATGGGTGCGAAGTGAGAGAATCAAAAGGCATCAATGAAAGTTTTGATCAACGACGATAGAATATTTTCCAGTTTTAACTGCTGACAGGCGACAAAGATTTTGACACCAACACCTTTCAGAATATTTGGGTTTTAAACTCGATTAAACCCTTGCAATGCTGCAAGGCAAAATTAGAAGCTGACTGCTTTGACACTGCTAGTCAGGGACAGCTGAGTGTGACACAACATCCCAGCTGAGACATGGAGATGTTTATTCAGTGTGAGGACCACTACACCACAGGCACAAGTGGGATAAAACTCCGCAATAAAGCATTGCAAATGTCGCTACGAGAAGACATATCTCAGCCTAAACACACACTCATGGAAGCCAAGCGAGTTACACAAGGCGAGAGATTTGTCCACCTTTCAATTTGTTTTGAAAATTTGTTCAAAGCAGGCACACTGAAAGAAGGAAGATCTTGGATTGAATTCGGGTGAAGTATGTTATCAAAATGGTCCACAAGATTTGGGAAACGAATCAAGTGAACACTTTTTCCATCCATCTTCATTCCACAGAATGTGCCCAGGCTCCTCAAACTGTTACGTTTTTCATGGCCTTTGATATGAACCCGACACTTGTAAAGGGGCCTACAAATAATCTTAAAGAAAACACATAGTGTATACATGTGATGACAAAAATCTTATACAATAGAACCCTCATATCTCGATGTCTGTTAACTCGACATTTGGCTACGTCAACACGATTTGGAATTACCAACTTTTTATTCATTTACCTTATTCACATCCCTACAGTCGACTTTCAATATCGACATACGTGGGTTCTACTGTAATTTCAACAGACTCAACATCATGCACACTATAAATAAAAATCGTTTCAACTCATAGCACAATTAGTGGTAGAGTTGACATCAAATTACCTGTTTGAGCTTCTCCAAGGTCATCTGCCTCTCCTTCTCTTTCTGAAATGATTCAACAAATAGAAAAGGTCAAACATATACATCAACACAAATAAATAAAAAATTGTCAGGGCGAGGACAACTACCTGTGGGCCGATCCACTTCAAACAAATGAAGTGTTCTTTCTCCTCTTGTCAAACGTCAAATTCTTGACAGCCATGATCTTGAAATCCTGTGGTTGGAACACTAGCTGTGACTTCTGCCTTTAGTCTAAGACCACTGGTACGCAGCAAGCATACAGTACCAGTGGGCCTAGCCTGTGTTTAACTGAAGGAAGCCAGTGCAACAGCTTATAGGTAGTGGGCTCAAAATTGTCTACAATTAATGTCCAGGTGGTAAAAAAAAACCACGATCGAAGATTGGACTGAGGAGAGAACATTTTTTTAAATGAACAACAAAGCTTAGCAAGACTTAAGGAATATGTAGCTACACTTTGTGACCCATGCAAGCATCGAGGATATGTACATCAGTTTCCGATGTGCATCAGGTAGGTATTTTGGTGATCCATGTCATAGATGATCAAAAGTGACCAAGTGGACATACCCAATGGAAAAGTAGTAGTGCGGTAGCGACTTGTTTGCAGTTTGGGTTCTTCTAGGTCCAGAGAGATTCATGAACTCAAAGGGCAAAGAAAGTAAGAAAAACAGACCAGTGGGGCAGAAAGACTTCAGACAGAGGAGTGAGATGGGACCAGCGGTGGGACGCACAGGATTTAGACAGTAAGTACGTAGGACAGGATATGCTAGTGGCGTCTTCCAGCCATGTGGTTCAAATTTTGTGACCTGTCCTGATAATCAGTGTTCGTCAATAGTGTTGCCAACTAACACTGCATTCACAGATTTTCTGTCATTGTCTACATTCACTTGCTTTGAATTGACCTTTTAATTTTAATTGGTTTATGAAGTATGAGAGAAAGAAACAAGATATATTCATTTGCACCTTGTTTTCAGGAATATTTAATGTTTCTTTGTGAAGCATTCAAAAGCTAGATGTAGGGGGACAACACTGAATCTGAGTTTACATCAGGTGTAGATTAAACAGGTAAAATTTTGTTGTGAAAGATTTAATAAATATCAAAATTAGACAAGGCAGACTTGAGGCTAGGTGAGTGGGTTAAAATTTTCATTTATTTTACGTAGTTGGTGATCCAGTCTTTCCAACTCTTTAGCAAACTCAATGCCTCGCATGGCAATGACAGTACCCTCTGCAAAAATGTGACAGGCAGCAAGAGCTGAGAATACTGGTGTATTTGTCTATTTTATGTTGATATCAGAAAAACTAATTTCAAACTATATCTTCAGACAAAAATACAGAGTGGATATCATTTTAAAATGTCTTCCTCTGTGACAATAATGGCCTGATCAGTGTGATGAATTTGCAGAGCACTAAAAATCTGTCAGAATATACTGTTGTTACAGTCAAAACAGTACAAGTCCGCAGCAGATCACCAAATTTAGAACCACTGTTTTGTTTATTTTATATTGACTGTTCATGGCATGATACAACCAACATTTTCAATAAAAGCAACGGTAACAACTCATTTAAGTGGAAGATCGAGGCTACCAATATTTCTTCCAGTTAACCATTGGTCTATATGTAGGCCTATACTTTGCTTTTCAAGGTTTCTAAGAGTTGGAGGAAGAACTATTTATATTTCTAAAGAATGCCTCTGGCAAAAAGACAAGAATCTAAAAAAATATAGGTTGTTTCTCGAGACAACCATTTTTCTAAAAAGGTGGAAATTAGATCTGAAATTTGCAATGTCCAAATATCAAAGATTGATATTTGGGTCCTGCTTCTTTGTTAAATCTTCAAATTAAAAAGTTTAATTTAACTTGAAAATTTATAAAAACATGAAAATTGAGGGCATTTTAAACAAATGCTTGTGATTTCTCCATTTTCCCCCAACAAAAGTAGATATTACTGATGGAAGTCTGAAACTGATGGCCCCAAGTCAAGTTCGTAACAGGCAAATTTTTTTAATTTCATTGTCAAAATTGTCCCAGGCATGGTACGAGTCACTACGACACAAAAAATTTTTTAAACGCTATAGGAGAAAATGGTGATTTTTTCAAAACAAAAAAGTTGCCAGTATAGGAAAAACGCACAAAGACATCTAGCTCGGAGTCTCACCGACACCAAATAGATTTTAGATCTCCAAACGCTTCACTCAGACATGGAAATTTCATTAGATTTCAAGTCATCTGCCAAGTAAGCCATCTTCTAGGATCTTCTAATGCATTACTTCCATCTCTGCATCTCCGACTTTAAGTATGGTACCTATGACATCCATTTAAATAATCCTGGTATCACAAAATTAAACCTTTAACCTCCAGGCTATATAATGCTTCTCATGAAAACAATTAATTCTATTGTTGCTTCCCATTTCTCTATGGACAAGAAACAAACCCTCTCCGACATTCTCCTAGAAACAAACCTCTCCGACATTTCCCTATTTCTCTCTCATTATGTCTTCACTTCACCAGTCTGGTCAAAGACTTGGGAAGAGGATCACTCAGAAGCTAAGTATGTCACTGTGCGTTTTTCCCTCTCGTTTGACAGGGGTTCCTATTCTGACACATTGCTAGTAAACCCTCATCCTCCAGGGATAGGCACAACCGACCAGGAAACGATAGTTTTCAGTTTAAAATAAGAGTCAGCTTTGCTCGGTCAGACTTTATAACAGAAATTCTGAATACAGGAAAAAATCCTGATCCATTGGCAAAGACAAAAATGCATACTGTACTAAGCAAAGAATAGAATAAAAATGTAACAGAACAATAGAACACAAAAGTGCACAATGGAGGGGGAAAGTTATCAATGTGCAAGCTCTTTGAGTCCGATACCCAGAACTGTATATGTTTAATACTCTAAAATAAGAGAGCAGATGCATGGTTTTATCTTTGCCATAAGGTGAACAAAAACTGGTTCGAGAAGTCACGGATCTAAACTGCAGATACAATTTAAACTCGGAAAGTTTAGTTGAGGAACATGGGAGATTTTCAAAAGCATTCTATGTTGCCATTTCTCGGAGCCTACCAGATTTCTACTTTTATCGTACTCGATTGTCAACTATTCTTTCCTATTCTGTATGGTTTCATTAGACACAAATTTAGGGAATTCTTGCCGATGTCAGCATCAGACCAGAGTGCAAAAGTTGTGTCAACCAATGAACAAACAGCCATAATGTAAAACAGATAATTAAAAAAAAATGGTGGGGGGAAAGAATAAACCCAAACAGCAACAAGGGATGGAAACCCTTTTCTTTTTATTCACAAACCACCCGGTTCTCCAAGAGACAAAACGTCAGTACAACAAAAGGTGAATACAAATGTTGTTTTCTCTCTTCTTTCGATCAATGTTCTTGGTCAGTGCTTATGTCTTGGTAGGTACTTCTCAGACAATCTGGACCACCGAGTAACGCTGCATAATCTCTCTTGTGCTACAGATCTTGAGAGTTTCATAAGGCTGCGGCATCCAGTCAGCTGCATCTCTGTCAGGCATCTTTTCTTTTTTTCGCGACACATGTATCGGCAATACTTGAAAAATTTCAGATAGCTTACTAATGATAACAAATATAACAAACTGCTACAAGAAAGGAACGCATAATTCTCTGATTGCAAAATTTAATGTCATGAAAAGATGCTGTAAAAGATCCAAGACGTAAATATTGGAAAAGTCTATCCCAGTACTGGCCAATGATGGTCCCTCAGACAAACACACCCAGTATTAAGAAAGTCATGTTGCCACTGGCTGCATTTGGTTTCCCAAGAACTCTTTCAGATAAAACAGAAACTTATCTTAGGACGTGAAAATCAACAAACTTCCTAATTCTGCACAAAGTATCACATAAAACACTTTCTACACTAGTTTTTATATAAGAAATTGTGTAAAAAAGAGAACCAAAATGATTCAAGGTGTTACTGTCGAAAGCAGTTTATCAAATCAATCGATGTTTGACATAAAGATAGCCGAAATGTAACCTCTGAGCCACCTTTGATTCTCGAGAGAATGACATACTGTAGTTTAAAGTGGTAGCTCCTTGGTGAAAGACAATCAACTACTCTTGATACTTGGGTTCAGTTTGAGGTATAACAGGTCATTGTCTTAAATTCTTTTCCAGTGACAAAAAAAATTGCTTCGCTTCCCCTAATAAATGCTATGCTGAAACTTGCACCGTAAGCACTATTCTGATCACTTGATTCGATATTAAGATCTGAAAATCTCGAAAGGAAGCAGGATATAATTAATAGCCACGAGTCATCTACAGACCTGCCCAGTTCAACTAGAAATTTATAATACCTACAGGAAAAATATGTAATGCACCTATCCCATTAACAGGTTTTTCCACTTTCTCCTAGGTAACTATCATAGCAGCTCTTAACTTGTTATTCAAAGCTGCCAAGTTTTCAAAATTAAAAAACAGATTTTCATCGTGCAGTCAGCAAGAGAGACCCCCCTTCTTACTTCGAAAAGATACCAAAAGATAATTTCTACTCAAATTATAAGAAAACCACAGACGAATTAATAGCGCATGCTCAATAACAAAGAAATACAGAAGGGGCACTCGTGAAAGGAGGTCGCCTTCCAGTCTAATTGCGGGGGCACTACTCTCGTGGTCTTGTTGACTCCCGTACTTCTTTACGTTCCCCCATCCAGTCATAAATTTTCAAATTTTTCTTGCTAGAAACCAGTTTGTATTGAAACTGAGAGGGAAAAAGTTGAAAACATATTTTCCGATGTCAAAACGGATTTCCGTACTCAAACCAAAAAGTCGTACTGTATCTGATTTTTACATACTACTTGGCAGCTATGGTTATTAACCCATCATAGTAGCTCTTAACTGGTTATTTAAGAACAATGAAACTTGCCCGTACAAAGAATATATGCGTTGCTTTCTAAGAACAGGACAATATCTTATCAAGAAGACACACACATCATAAATGTATGTGTACTACAAAACAGGTTCAGAAAAATCAGCACTTCATCATAGAGTAATACAAAACTTCCAACTAAAATCAGCCATGTCAATTAAAAAGTCTCAGATTCAAAATTCATTCTGGACATTAGAGAATCATTAGCAGACAAGACCAATTGACATTTGAAATTAACTTAAATGGACATCAGAAGCTTATTACATACTGTAAACAAGTTTTTGAAGCAAAATTTACATAAAATAAGCGTAGGATCAACCGTAAAAATGCTAAAAGACTGAAACGCAGAACAATGCACGTGCCGCACACATATTTTTCTGAAGTGTCACAACACCACGAAATCAGAGGCCAACCAATAAACGGGATAAAAGGAATGATTGACACCACACTAACGCTTGTGTATACGTATTGCCTTAGATGAAAAAAATTATTTCAATTGCAGTCAAAACATCTGCATTTTCCGAGGCACCGCATCGCCAGTATTATGGAAAATAGCTGTTACAATTTGGTGTCTTTCAATTTAACAGTTTTATATTTCATAAATAAGGACCTTTATTACATTTCACCTGACACATGATTTGAAATGTAGGTAGGTGTTAGGCACAAACAATTCACAGTAAAAATTCCCCAACCATGAAAAAAGTTATTTCAGTTACCCTGTTTTTGGTGGGCCTCCGATTTCATGATCATAACACAAATCAACTAGGATCTTTTAGCCTTTTCACTCATTCTGTACTCAAGCTGTGAGTTCAGATAAATGCTATTTAAAAAAGTCCATCCTTTTTCACTGTGAACCATTCAAACTCCACGCTTATCCATTAGCACAATTAAAAAAAACCTTCATATAATATGAAAATCCTCAGATACTCCCATTGTTATAATAAACTTATCAAATCCCACCAGCTATGTTTAACAAAACGGGAAAAAAAGTAGGAGTGGTTTGCAAAAGATTGTTATTCTCAGAATGAAAACTAAGAAAGCTGAGATTGGTGGACACAAACAGTTATCCATACATCCTTGACATCAAATGATTAGTGTAAACCAAAAAAATTACAAAGTTTGGTGTAAAAATTCAAAGGTACACTTTGGCAAATCCAAAGTGTTAAATTGGACAAACAGATCCAGTCCTACACTAGCACACACTTGTACAAGCACAATGTTTTTGTTGAAGAAATACAATTTCAAATCACATTTCTAAATGTCTTACACATAAAAGAAGATATCATTTTTCATTGAAGAGGATGGCATCACTATTTCAAGTAAGAACAGGGTAGGTTGGAAATATAAAAATAAAACCAACAACCGTACAACACGGTTCAGCTATGGCACTTGGTCAGCCGAGTACACAAACCAAGACATTTGAAAGAGAAAAGTTGCAAACTAGCTTTAAATGTTCACCTGGTACAATTTCAGCATACACACAAAATGAATGTGAAGTTGTAAAGACTTGGATGGATAATCCTTGTTCATTGCAAATGAAAGAGCCAAATACAAATAATTTCTACAAGTCGCATGGTTTTCAAAATACCCACCCCCACACATTTCTTTTACGTAAGACGCCAATTTTAAATACCAAGAAAGGCAAAACAGCATTTTAAAAAACAATGAATTATTTATCAAACTTGAGAACAGGCTTCTTTTTCTACAAAGACAAAATCAAGAAAAAAAACAACCCAGAAGCTGCCTCATAAAGAACCCTTCCCCATGTAGACTTCAAATTCACCTTCAGCCTGCAATGCAAAGAAATTAGCAATAGCACTGCAGATGCCAGTTTATGCTAAATGATTCCTGGTAAATGAGCAATGTTAGTACAAACACCCCCCAACCCTCAAAGTCGATAAGCTGTATTACCCCGCCTTCATACTAAATTGTGAGTACCCGCTCTTATCTAGGAGAGAGAAAAGTGGAAAGTGTTTGTGCGTGGCCTCTACCCTGGTCCAGGGTGAGAAAGACAATGATGACGATGCTCTATTTCAAGGACTGAGACCCTTTTTTTAAAAAGGCAATATTTCCCCAAAATGCAGGCATAGTCAGTTTTTCTGTTAGATGCTCTTCTTTTTCATCAACTTGTGGACACGTCTACAGAAAAATCTAGTGATATGGACCCACCAAGATTACCACAGAATGTTTTCGCAGTTCAAATTTAATGTCTCTTTAACTCTGTAAGTTTTAATGCTACAACAACAGTGCTACCATAAAGGTGCATGCTGAGCTGCTCCCAAAGAGGCCAAAGATGTAACAATTTACTTCACCCCATTCAGTCTGAAGAACCCACACACCCGACCTGTTTATTAAGAAACATCAAGCCTTGTGGCAAGACACCTTGAACGTTTCCATAACCCACAAATCCCATAGTGGATACTCTTAGCCATCTTCAACACACCCCTCAGTCCCCAAAACACCGTACTCAATCCACGCTCAATTGTATTTTCAACACTTACTAGACATTAACTGCTGTTCTTACTCATAGCCTCAGCATCTGTCATATGAGCTCGAACACAATTGCTACAGACTCCCAGGTTAATCAATACGGAGTTGTCTTACCGTAAAATCTAGAAATCGAAATATGCCTGAGAATATCAATCAATCCCCCAGCTCAATCAAGAAAAGAAAAAAAAATCCTTTGTCCTGACAATGTCCACTCCACTAAACTGACCAGAGTCAAGTATATGAATAGAGAATGGTAGCAAGTTTATACAAATGTAACATCTGTGTAAAAATTTCTTTTAGGTCACATCCCCGTAAAATGAAACATGAAAATAATACAATACACAATACATGTATAAAGACCACAGGGCAAAAGCATAAACAAGTAACAGTACAATATCATATTAAGTAAGCTGCCTCATGCGGTGGAAAACAAGAACTTCAAAAATGAAAAGGGCAACGAATTAACTTTCGTTGAGCTTTTTCTTCAGTAGTATGTTATACAAGACTCAAGACCTGTATGCAAGCAGCTCCAATGACGGATTCATAATGGGGGGAAAAGTCAGTGTTGATACAAAGCTTATTGTAAAAACACAAAATGTAACATAGCTCATGAGAACAGGTCAGTGTTGATACAAAGCATATTGTAAAAACACAGAATGTAACATAGCTCATAAGAACAGGTCAGTGTTGATACAAAGCTTATTGTAAAAACAAAACGTACCTTACAAAGGTCAAGAGGGCAAGTCAGTGTTGATGCTTTAACATGTAAAAACACTACCCCTACTAACACAGCCCATCCAGGTCACACCACAACCAAACACTAAATTGAATTGAATGCTCACAAAAACATTCTCGCTGTGCAAGGCTTCAGTGACCCTCATAAAAAGAAAAATTAGTTTAAACTTATCCCATTGCCTCCTTCCTTTTAGAACATTCTTTGAAGTTTAAGATTCTTAGGTTGTACATACTATAAATAAAAGTTAACATGCTGACAAAATATTGGCATATATTATGAAGATCAGGTTGAAGGATACTGATTGTGCAAATCATATGTACAATCAAGTACCATGTCTATACAACCAATTCTAGCATTCATTTGCAGGAAGGCAACAACTACGTTCAACTCGTCATTGATATCACAAACTATCATAATAACCGACATTTAGACACTCTTGAAACCTTCAAGAGGACAATACTTTTGCAAATAGAACCAGTATTCAAACTCTATTTCCCTTGAAACATCAGCTACCACAGATAAGGATGTCAATGACGACCTGGTATAAGATCAGTGAGTATTCAAACCTTGACATTGCTTCTGAATTTCTAACCTCAGAAGTGATATCCCTGCTTTAAAAAGCCCCAATAAACTTGTGGATCCCCCCTTTCTCCAAACTCCATTCCCCTTTTTAAAAAAGCTCAAAAAAGCAAGCTTTCAGTCATATTTCAACCCCAGCTTTACACATACTGAAGACCATCAAGAGAAGGTAAACACATCATCAAATCGCAAAGGAAATCAGTTAAGAGCCTACAACTGTACAACTGTTTATCTCTGGAATTAGAAGCAGGAATCCCAATTTCCTAAGTAATACAATCACTTATCCCCCCCCCCCCCCCAGACAATGACAAGCGTACGGTGGTTACTTTCTTTCAGCAGATGGCGCATATTGCTATGTTCACAACCAACACATACACTCACAAGTAAAACCTATACAAAATCAACACATGATTTGCTCTAGTGCAAGTTTCTGTTATATTCAACGCTAACAGCACCGAGAACATACGATGAGTGCATTCTCACATAAAACTATCAAAGACGTGAAAAATTGTGACATGAAAATGCACTCATTTGTTATAAACAATAAATGAAAAGCAAAAGCTTCAATGAAGATGCTTGTTGGCTCCTACTAAAAAAAACAACCTGACTGAAATGTCACCAAGTTAACTTGGGATATAAACTGCATTTTCACAACGAAACCACGTCTCACTTCCCCTAGAGAGACACCAATTTTTCTTCCCACCAGGCATCACAGCATGCTAAACGAAACAACCCTAAAATATGGCAAAATGTTCAACCCTAGTGAAAACTCTCCACAACTCCTAATTTACTTCTGTGATTCCGATATCTTGAATGCCCCTCACTTCTCTCCCCTCTCAGAGTAATAAAACCTTAATGGTTGGGAACAGAACACTCACACACATTAATATTCATTTCACCTGGATGTGAGGCGGAAGTGTTTGTTCCTACTCACCATACAAATGTGAATATTTCATTGATATTGTTATTTTCAATTCAAAATTTATAATTCACACCAAAAAAATGTTGAGGGAGAAAAAAAAAAAAAAAAACAGAAAAGCATGTTAAGTCTAGCAGCATAAGGCCACACACCAGACAAGAATTTCGACGTTCATAAAATATGAAGACAATTTCTTCTTCGCAAATGAGAATAATCTTATTTGTCATCTTCGAGCCAGATCCATAAAGAAGATTTAAAGGATAGCTCAGTAGATCAAAGGCAGTATGTATGCATGAAAAGAGAGGTAAATTTTATTGATAGTACAAACAATAAAATCATCTGGATCATTGAAAACGCACAAAGTAAATTGACTTATCTACTTGGACCACAAGTTACCACTGGAAAACGTACTACTTTGGCACATTCCTGCTTGAACGCCTCCCTGGAGAAAGAAAAGAAAGAAAAAAAAGAGACAATTAGCAAAAAGAAAAATCTCCCAATTTCTTAGCTTTATAAAGGCGTTTCAAACTCATGACCCTCTCCCTCCCTTTTAGAGTTCTAACTGTCAAAATAACATTTTAATGAGGTTTCAATTCTTTCTCCGAGACCCTACTCTATTTACTGTTTTTAGTGAGACACCAATGTTTCCCCACAGAAACAAATGATTTTCATGTTTCAGCATCTACTGTTATTTCTAAATTCAAAATAAATCCACTGGAAGAAGGAGTCCCAAGAAATTCAGCTCATTTACGTTAATTTACTATCAAGATATCTCCCTCGAAAGAGCCTACCAGCAATGCATACTACAATCCCAGGCTGAGAAAAATGTACCGTATATCCTTGTGTGTATAAGATGACTCGTAGATGAGGGTAGACTTTTTTTTATTTCGCTTGAAAAAGATGGGGGGGGGGGGGGGGGGGGGAATTGGGTTAAGATCAACTAAGGATCAAGAATCTATTGGTGCATGTCTGCAAATTCAAGGCCAAACGGAAAAAGTCCATCAAGTTCACGTGGAATTCCTCATTTTTAAATCACCTGACCACCATATTTCTGTGGGTATTTTGCCCCTGAACCATGTCAAGCCACGTTGCTACAGGTTTCTGTCTTTCACGAAGGTTGTCACCCTTGTTTCAGAGATCGGATATTAATTCCAGAGAAATATCTCATGTATAATTGGGTGGACTTGGAACATACAAACTTTTGGAAAAACTCCCGTCTTATATACACGAGTACAAGGTAATCAATTTTTATCTTACCAGTACTACTAGTTTTAAACATAATCGCAAGAACAAATATTTTTCATTACTGTGGGAGATCATCACATAATTCTTGAGACTCAAGCTAAAATCATGAGATTTGGTAACTCTGATCTGTCGCCTCATCTACGAGTCAGACCATGAACCGTTTCTTGCATGACACACAAAGGTGACGAAAGCACTGAATCCCAGAAAGATGAAAAAGTGACTATACATTTTCATTGTGTTGCAGGATGGCTATCCATAGAGCTATGGAAAAAATTAATTTACCATGACTTCTGTGTGCTGCTGGCCGTGCTCTTCGTCACAGGTACTCTGGATACAATCACCGATGTATTCTTCGCAATCAGCTCGTCATTCCTCTTGTAGACTGAAAGTAAAAAATGACAAATATGTTCTTTACAATCTACTATTCACATTCCAGATCAAAGCCATTCTGATAAAACTCAATTTCCTGAAAAGCATTCTGAGCTTTATGCTACTTTACAAGCCCTCAAATCTTTTCATTTGCTTGTTCGGGGTTTACCATCTCTTTTACACTGCAAAGTAATTAATCGGAATCAGAGATGCCACCATGCCATTTAAAAATTGCCTGAACTTTTTCCGCGGCTGGGTGCTCCCACCAAGCATTGATTTTATTCGGTTTTCAGGGAAACTCAAGCAATTGGAAGGAAGTCCCTGAAACGAAAACAAAATTAATAGTTAGTTTTGAAAACTGCGCATGCTCAGAGTAAAATTCAACATGGGAGAGAATTCCCGAAAAAGGGCATTATGAGAGCTTCCAGGTCAAGGGAGCATGATTTCGCATTTTTAACTGAAAGAGGTGCAAAAAATTAGTGGTGTAAGTTGCTTTCCCTAAGGAGACAAGAGTCAAGGTCAGCCAGAGCGGAGCCCTCAAACTCCCAAACTAGAAACCAGTGAACAAGGTCTTCTCCAGGCCATGTCCATACACCTTAACTTATATATAACAAAAATAAATTCCTTTCAGCACACCGAGAGCCTTAGATTGGGTCAGAATGAGCGCAATAAATACATGTTAATGTCCCCTTATCAAGCTTCCAAAAACCTTTCAGGAGTCCAAAAGGATGATGAATAGAACTAGGCTCTTTTTGAAGAATAAGATTTTTTATTCAGTCTTCTAGGTGCTATTTCAATATTTTTATGGTCTAGAGTCACCCGATTGCTTGGTAGAAAAAAAAGGCCCCAAGAAAAAGTCTAAAATATCCATATCTCAGACGACAACTTCTTCCTCCCAGCCAACACCCTATACTGTGGCAGAGATCAACTCGTAGACCTCCAGCTACTACAACATGGCATTGGGCTGAAGGGCGTACGCTCAAAGGCTACTGGATTAATAACAACAACAACAACAACAACATTGTTCTGCCACGCGAATTTGATTTGAAATCAGGCATCTTTTTCTACTCATTCCTGGTTTAGTGTTTTCTGTGTGAGTGTTTTTTAAGAGGTAGAGAGAGTTTTCTAGAATTTGTGAAAAATTTTGAAAATGCTTTTTAATCAGTGAATCTTTCTTCTTGTACAGGGCAATTCTCCGGTTGTGGAATCGCAGGCCAGTGCTACTTTTCACACTTTCCTGGGCCTGGGCCAGTGTCGAAAAAGTTGTGGAAATAATACAGTGAAGCCCTGTTTTTCTTAGAGCCAACATATGAAATTAGATTGGGGTGCAAT
>JAUKPP010010007.1:0-28674 GCA_032273245.1 Phyllaplysia taylori | reverse complement strand
TCTCTCTCTCTCTCTCTCTCACTCTCTCTCTCTCTCTCTCTCTCTCTCTCTCTCTCACACACACACACACACACACAACCACATCCCTGATCTTAGGGTAGGTAAGACCCAACACCTAGTCTTCTCTGAGAAGGACGAAAAATCTCGGAGGTCCCATGTGCACGTTAAAAGATTCCTTGGTGGTTGAAAATCGAAAAGAGTAGGCCTATAAGGCCGCCACCCGGGCAAATATTTCAAATTAATTCCTACTCAAACGACCTTATAGAATCGATGGAGCCGTAAAACCCTAACTAAAGAAACAAACTTGACATGCTCCATCCCATAGTTAGTAGCCTAGTTTTCAGATTAGTTCACAAAATGGCGGTCTGACGAGACAGGTTGAGAGCGGCAGTAACAACATCCACGGCACCTGGAGAGGCCTGCATTAGTATTAGAAAGAGAAACAAATTTAATTTTTTTTTAAGATAGACAAATACAATAACATGTAATAAGAAAGCAAATTCAGAATTCACAGGCCTATACATGGCGGACATAATAATAATAAGCTAGAATAAAAGAGAGAGAGAGAGTAAAAACTTTTTTGCTTTTGGTGGCCTGTGGTGATATTTTTACTTAAAATAGAAACAACACAAGATTTGCCCATGAGAAGTAACCTTCAACATTAACGACAATAAACGACGATTTGCCCAGCCGATCTCGGTGCTGTAACATCGCAAGTTCGTGTATCAAGCGAAGAGACACTGATTTATTTCCACTGCGATAAAAAAAAAAATGTTCAACATGCTTGGAGAATCTTGCTAAAGTTATACAACTGGGGCTGTCCCACAAAATTCCCTTTCAGAGCGAGGCCTATAAAATCAATTGCTTTATTCTAAAGGCTGAATTCCATAACTGCGGAGTTCGCGAAGTAGAATTAAATGGGTGCTACCAGGGACTTTATTTTGAGAGGAGAAACGAAGCCTCTAAATGCGAATCTGGGTCATACAATCGAAGCGCGGATAACAAAAGAAAAAACTAATGTGGAAAGTGTGAATGGTGATCCGCGCTTGGTTACTGCAATCCGCAATGTAGGCTACTGTTGTAACGGGCCGTTTCTCTTCTCGAAATATAGGCTCTGGTGCAACACTGAGAACTTGACCCATTCATTTATAGGCCGAAGTTTGGTTTTGTTACAAGTTTTATGTCCCCTGCAACACGGTAAGGTCATTTAAGAGACGGGCTACGTCGACCCTGCCTGTCAGGACCAACCCGGGCTGAGAGGAAAAAAATCCCAGCAGAAATAAAAAAAAAACCCAGAACATTCGCGACCGGGGATCGATCTAGGGTCTTCCCGCATGATAGGCTATGATCCTAACCATTACACCACAGTGGTGGTCTTTATTTTGAGAGGAGAAAAGAAGCCTCTAACTGCCTATCTGGGTCATACAGTCGAAGCGCGGATAACAAAATTAAAAAAAATAATGTGGAAAGTGTGAATGGTGATCCGCGCTTGGTTATTGCAATCCGCAATGTAGGCTACTGTTGTAACGGACCGTTTCTCTTCTCAAAATTATATAGGCCTAGGCTCTGGTGCAACACTGAAAACTTGACTCATTCATTTATAGGATATATTATTATATACATACTCGCTGGTGCTGTTACATAGGGGCGAATAGTCCATATATCATGGTCTTCACGATGTTCGCCCCTTTGCGAAACAATCAACGATATATTCGAGTCTTTAGGCCCAGTCGCTTTCTAAGCAGGCGGCGTAGGCCTAAGTAAGATAGGCTACATGGGGTTTTGTCACTTTTTAAAAGTATATTTTTGTTGTTGAGAGCCTTGGACCAATTACATGTACATGTACACCATTATCCAATAAAAGCAGACAATAGCTGGAAGATATCTCAGATATTGCCTCTGCCTCTTCCCCCCCCCCCCCCTACATATGGTTGGTTACTCAGAGATTCTCTCTCTGTCTTTTTATTGCCCGCGCTCCCTCCCTCTCTCTCTCTCTCTACCGGCGCTGCGGTGTAATGGTTAGGCTCTTCGCCTTGCATGTGGAAGACCCTGGTTCGATCCCCGCTCGCGGACGATCAGGTTTTTATCTGCTGGGATTTTTCCCCCTCTCAGCCCGGGTTGGCCCTGACAGAGAACCCCGTCTCCTAAATGACCTTAAAGTGTTGCAGGGGACGTAAAGCTGGTAACCAAACAAAAAATATCTCTCTCTCTATTATTATTTTTTTGTCCCATTAATTACGGTACTCTCTCTCTCTCTCTCTCTCTCTCTCTTCACTCTGAGAAGACCAAAGACTCTTTGAAAACGGCGTTTTCCATTTCCAGGTTTCACACTCCGCCTGTCCGCCATCTCGGCAGCAGCCTACCTAATGGCCAATGGGCCAACTGTTGAGTTGGTGAGAAGGGCAAAGTTTGAAGAAAGGGGACAAAAAGGTGAATGAATAAACTCATGATGTAAAAAGAAAGATAGTTAATTTTTATATCTTTTTAAAAAGAAAGACACCCACTCCCAAAGAAAAGCCTTGTTCATAAAGAAAAAATAAATGAAAGAGAGAAAGACAAAAGAGACGATGACTACAAAAGGTCTGCAAATAAAAGGTGGTCATATTAAACTTTCAATCATACCGGTATACGTTCTCTTGGACAGGCCTTTATAGCCCACTAAGATTTACTCCACGGGGTGTATCGCTGATTGGTGGCTAACACACACAATATTATAAGCAAAGAATAGCGTTAGCCCACTTGCGCTTAAAAGCGACCAATTTAAACACACAAACATTTGTGAACAACGATCACGAGCGTAGCGTCCATACAAGAAAAAAAATACAATGCTTGCTCCATCTTTTTGACCGCTTGAAAGTCTATCTTATTTTCTCTTCAAGCTATTTTCCTCTTTTTCTTAAATGTTTTTATTTTGTATTTTTGTATTTTATTTTTTTAATTTTACTTTATATTTGCTTGCTCTTCTCTAGGGATCGCCCTACCAACGGTTAGGGCCTACTATACAACACAATTTGTAAGCTTATTACTCTTCAAATCACTCAAACATGCAAATATCTTGGCTCAACTAATTTAAAGTCTAAGTAAGATCAGTCGATTCCAAAACTTAAAACGCCTGGCACTTTAGAACCAGTGGCGTGAATGAATGAATGGACAGAAACCGAAGCGATAAAACAGAACGTGACAGCGCCGCGCTTCCTGACACAGACGAAGCGAAGTGGGTCATGTCACAGGAATCCCTCTCTCAGGCATAGTATGCCAAGCTTGTGTCATGGACGAAGGTGACTATAAACGATAATAAACTGCGCTTGATTGCATTTGACAAGTGAAAGTTTCTGAAAAGGCATCTTGGAAAAACATAAAGATCTAGATCTAGATTCTAGATCTAGATCTATTTAAAGATGACAAATGAATTTCAATGAAAGATAGATTTATAACAAGACAGTCAATTTTTTTCTCTGCATATTATTATCATGGATGTATGTTAGGCCCATAGATTTAAACCACTACTCTCTTCACGGTTAGGCCTACAACACTAAGATCACCTGGGACACAGCGACACCTGAATTTATCGTTTACTTCTTTGCCCGTGTCGCGTCTCGGGCCTCAGGTGCGACAACTTCCCTACACAGTGAGTGGTTGATAAAATGGCGTCTATAAAATGTATGCGGAAGTGACAAACACAGGTAAAGATCCGAAGACTTTCACATGGTTTTGACTGCACATTGAGTCAGTTTTCGTTTGAGGAACTAAGTAAAGTGTTGCTGTTTTTTCATGCCTGTATTCGATTCGAAAAAAGTTTATCGAAGTAGAATAGGCCATAACCCCCCAATTCTGAGCAAGGATTGTTGTTGGCAAATTATGCACAGGCACAATGGATACAGGATAATGAAGAAAGTAAAACAAATAGACGATTGACTTGAGATTGTCAACAACTTTATTTTTACTAGATTCTACATTAGATCTAATCTATGACAATGTGTCCGAATTTTTGTTGACTCTTATCTATAGAATAATGAGTGGACAAACTAGATTCTAGATACAGATTGAGATAGCCTATTATAATATAATCAATATCACTACACTACAAAAACAAGTCTTCTTTTCTTTTTCCTCTACCCGAAAACACACATATATGCTGGATAATAGTAATAGTGGCTTATCTCATGCCTATAATTATTTATAATTATAATGAGATTCGCAATGCTTAATCTTCAGAAGACTGGAGGCAGTCAAGTTTGTTGAGGGAGATTTCTGCTCCTGACCCCTAGTTTAAGTTTAAGTCGCCAACCAAATTTTGCTCAAAACTTAGTAGGCCTATCAGAGAGTCTGAGAGAGGCTTCAACCAAGATGTAACTAGAAAGAAATTATGCCAAAATTGCTGCATTCTATGGATTTCTAAGTCTACAGTAAGCTTGAAAAAGTGGCAGTCGATGGTTTGCCAGGAATTTTCCCACTGTTGTTCAAGCCAAATTCTCACTGTCTTGTTTCAATTCTATTTCTCCTTCTGGGTTTGTTTTTTCTGCTAAAATTGGTCAACTATCTATTTGGGAAGTTTTCCGTCCCCTAATTGAAATCTAGGGTTAAACTTAAACCATGTAGCCTATTACATTATAGGCCTACCTTCTCAGAGGCACAAGAAAATACAACTTGGAGCAATGAAACTTGAAAGAGCGTGGGGTTCTTGATTCAGCAAGTGGTAGGGGTGTCTTATCATACAATTTTCAAACCATTCATGCTTGCCCTTACTCTATTCAATGTTAATATAGGGGCTTTGCTTTCAGAAAATGCTGAATTCCTAGTTATTAATAAAAACAAATTTAAGTAAAAGAAAATTAATAGAGTGGAACCTGCTCTTGAGACCATCTGTACAAACAAGCAATTCTCATTTCCGCCTTGATTTTTTTCTGTATAATGACACTGCCCAGGATGACAACCTGTCCACTGCGACCACCCTATTTTACCGACCAATAGCCACAAAAACCTACCCAAAACAACCACCTGATCCTCTTTTCGCTTCATACGTTGCCGCAAAAACCTGCCCAAGCCGACTACCTATCCTCTTTTCACTCCATATGTTGCTGCAAAAACCTGCGCAAGACGACCACCCGATCCTCTTTTCACTCCATACGCTGCCATTTATGATCATGAGCACCTATTGCTTCTGACGAGTGATGAGTCCTTGTCCTAGCTGCCAGCACCCACTCTTCTCATCTATCATTGTTACACATTATGAGCCCTTCCTACAATTTATACACTTGCTGACCAACGTAGAGCATTGGCAAGGTTAGCGCTTACCCGCGTTGATTATTGGGTAACAAATTTTCAGCTAAGAATGAATGTGGCAAGCTACCCATTTACCTGTCGTTATCAGCCCCTCCCATAATTCACATTATAGTGTACAGGAAGTTAAGACAAGCTAGTGGTCCCTCTGTTTACCCAGTTGGTAACAACAGACTTACCACAATGGTGTTGCTTGTTCGTTCAGTGGTGAGGGCATTTCTTTGTTCCCACCCTGGCACTCTATTTCCCTCATCTGATACATTTTGAACAACAACAAAAATACAAAGCCAAAGTAGCCCCTCCCCTCTTTGAGAGGAAAAAAAGCCCCCAAAAGTTCTATAAAACATCCCTCCGACTGGAAATGAAAGTTTTTCTTCTTTCTTACTTCATATTCATCTAGGGGGTAGGGATGGGAAAGGGTTTTTGTTTCACTTCATGTTTATCTGACCTGTCCAAGACCATCACTTTTCTCTTGACAATGAGTCATCGTCTTGGACAGGTTCGACTGAATGGGCCTATCAAACTACGTTATCGAATATTTCGGTTGAAATTGGTCTTTCGAGAGCAAATTGGCAATTCCAGTTTTTAAGTGTTTAGAGAGGCATAGAGAGGTGAAAGTTTTATTCATGAGCTACAGTGACCATGTGTTATTAGTTTTTGTTTTTTCATTGATTAAGTGAAAGACAGATTGTTGTTCATTTTTTATTATTGGATTTAACCATTCTATATTTTCATACCGATGCACTTCTCTTTGGTTTGTTTCCATTTCTCTGTTTTCCCCTCAGGCTCAGGCAAAAAGAAAAAAATAGGTTTTTAGAAAAAGCAGTCATTCAGTAGGACCTACTGAGGTCATGAACAGGTTCTCATCAAATTATATAAGGCTCCCCTTTCCGGTAGATATATAGGGGATCATTATCTGCTTTGCTTGAGAAAGTCATCATCCATAGATTTGAGTGAAATAACTGCAATGAATGAGACAGATCCATTGATTAATTTTGATTATGTTTTAATTTTTTTGGTTATCTTTTTTTCAGAATATACAGTGGTCAACAAAAAGAGCTCCTACCTAAAGTGACAAAATTAGGTGGGAAGAAACCTCAACCTCATTGCCTGTGGAGACCAGAAGTTGCAGAGAGCATTGAGAGGAAGCTCATCACGCTGTGGTGTTGAGAGAGAATCTAGCAGAACATGGCGCCATCTGATGGTGTCTGGCTTTGTCCGGTGCGGGAAAGAAAAAAGACAATGCTACTGCTGATGTTTTTTATCTCGGCCAGTATTATCCCATCTGGCGAAACGGCATTAGTCGCTAGGACACAATGTAAGTTGACAAATATAGCCTATGCACTTCAGTCGTCCAGATGTGAATTACATTCTGACTTCACTGTCAGCTTTGCACACTACGCAAATAACACAAATACATGATGCCTTCATTCACGTGATTTTATTTATATTTAATGTATCATCTGTCACCTTTGTTTCTTCTCTCTCTAAAATTTGACACCAAGACAGTAAGATATTCCAGTTTGAATTGGACTTTCAAAATGCGTTTTTGTCCTTTTGTTGTTGTTCTTTTTGGTTGTTGTTGTTGTTTGTTTGTTTCTTGGTTGTTGTTGTTGTTGTTGTTGTTTTTTTGGGGGGTCTATCTTTCATTGGGTTTGACTTTTGGTTTGTTCTGCTTTTGTTTCCTTTTTGTTTTTACCTTTGTTTGGGCTGGGTTATTTTCGAGATTTTGGTTGGATTTTTTTTTTAGGCAAACAATCTTGCCTGATGTGACTTTTCGCAAGTGCCTTCAGACGCAGCACACAAAAAGCAAACTTCAGGGAAACTTAAGCCTGCTCATATGCTAAAAACAAAACCAACAATGAGAAGAGGCTAAAACAGCCAAGGTTGGCGCCTATATACATTATACATGGGATGAAAGTGCTGGAAGGGAACTTGACTGGCATGGGAAAGGGGGGAAGGGGAGGGGGAGTGATTGCCTGTTGTTAATAAACACAGTAAACTTTATCCACTTGTTTTTGTCAGAAAAATGAAACCAAACCAAAATGTTCATAATCATCTCCTCAGACACAATGGACCAAAGCTACGACTGCGTCCATCAAGGGATACAAGACATGCCTCGGGGTCAGACAACGTACCTGGTTGGCCGCAATCAGGGCAGCACACCTGGCAGTGAAACCAGCTGCCTACTCCAGTTTAAACCCCAGAGTTCCGGAGATGTGATCAAGGTTTGGTTTGAGAGCGGTGCCTACATCAAGGACTGTGAAGTCACACTGGATGTGGAAGTCACCAATGCTGGGGTGAGTGTGGGGTCAACTGACATCATTAGTCGCATTGCGAGGTGGCAGCTCAACTATCATAACTTCATTTCTCCAACTTTACAGGAGAGGCAGAAACTGATTTTCGGTTACTATATTTATCAAGATACAATAGTATTAAATTTTTACCACTGTTCATTTTTTATAAATCGACAGATGTTGTGGGATATTTACAGGACATGAACCCCATGACAGTGCCATGGAATATATATGCAAAAAATAATTTTCACCAAAAATTGAGATACGATAATTGTGCTGCCACCCTGCGACATGACATTACTACCCATGCTTTCTGTTTAAGCCCATGTATAAATACAACCGAACCTGTCCAAGATGACCGCTCATTGTTGAGATGAAAAGTGGTCGTCTTAGACAGTGTCATTCTATAAAAAAAAAACCGCAAGGGTAAATGGAAGTGGTGAGTTGTACAGGTGATCGACTTGAAAAGGTGGTGGCTCGGATATGTTTGACTGTATTAGATGTGTTTCTCTTTGAAAATGTACCTTTGAAACTTTTCAGTTACTTTCACAAAATCCCAGTGGCATCCCTGCCCTGAGAAAAGTAGAGGTGAAATAAGGAACCTCAACATAGAAGCAGCAAATCATAGACCTGTCTTTAGCTTTTTAATTAGTGAATATTTACCCTTATTACTTGTGTATTGGCTATCTCATTTGTCTGTATCAAAGCTTTCCAATTATCAATCAAAATACTTGCAGATATACTCATCCATATATTTACTACTTCAAAGAGTTGCAATTTCATTCTAACATGAGTGTTATATGATATCGTTACTTGTGAGCACATGTTGGTGTGCTCAATGATCAATAGTTGAAAATTCAGTATTGTAAGAATTGTATGTATCACAGGTTGAGGAGGGGAGTGATTTCCTCAATAATTATTGTTCTTTGAGGCTGTTCTTGTTCTTCTTCTCAAAAGGAGCTTTGACTGTCCCATCTCATCATATGTGAAGTTTTTTTTAATTCGGGGGAGGGGTGAATTTATTCTTTTCAAAATTTTTTAGGCAGCTCGCAAAAGCATGCCATGCTCCTCACTCAGATATTTTAAATGAATTTCATGACACATACTATCATCTTGCTTGGTGGTAAGGAAATTTTTTGGCATGCATCAATCTCACTAAATCATAGATTTTGGACTGTAAAGTAAAACCTGCTATACCATGCACTTGTATGTCACATCCATGAACACTGCCATCAGGGAAGAAATGGGCGGAAAAAAGAGCATAGAATGAAGTGGATTGGGAAAGTTGCATTGAATTTTCATTTTTAATAATGATGGCGCACTCATAGTGTTTAACATAGGGTGAATTACCAGAGGGATATTAATCAGGGCTGGAAAGAATCCACCATTGCTCTTGTGTAGGCGTGTATGATCTTGCAATTTATTAACATCTATGCACTCTAATTACAAGAGCAGTTGACAATCCTGCTACAAGCTTTATACACATAAAAACTTTCTATCAGTAACAGTTACCCAACCCAATTTCCCAAATTCTATGTAGCCGGAGTACCATCACAACATCATTCCTTTTCTAAAACAGTTGTTTTCCTTTCGTGGAACGTTCAAGTATGATTGCAGTGTAAATCATTGTATATCAATCATTTCTTTATGGTAGTCTGTTTGATTAAAGTCAAATAGAATGTCCTTTTTTAGTCCTTTTTTACAGTTTTAAAATTATGTTTGAATTTTAGTATATATAATTATATATAAATGTATATTTTATACCTTATCATGTAGTCAGCTCAAAACCAAGTGGTGCATGGGGTAAGTCTGCATGTCTTGCATTGCTAAGACTCTCAGTGTTCATTTGTCAGATGGTTTATTTTTGTCTGAAGATTTTTATTAAGTTTTTCTGTCTGCAGTAGGCTTTCAGAAAGAAAAAATGCATGCATTATGAATTTCTATCATTTTCTTCCTTCATAATTGTTTTTTTCAACTCCCAGAAATCAGACGCTCTTCAAAACAAAGGAAACAGAGTTATTGACCCAATTATAGGCTTAAGTGTTAAGCGATTTTTACAGTAAATGCATTTTGTCTTGCATTCTGCCCATATGAGGAGTCGTAAAGTCACAGATCCAAAAAGCCCTGCAAAGTCAGTTTCGGTGTTCAGAAGTAGAATTATTTCTATTGCAGTATCTGAAATTTTTTTTCAGATCTGAATGTTTTTATTTTAGTCTGCCTTAAAATTTACACAAATATTTGTAATATGGCAATTGCCAATTCCAAGAATATATTGTCCAACTTTAAAGGTGTTTTCTTCCCTTGTCTATTCTCACTTTGGTGTGCATTTGGGCAATTTGAAACAATCATATCTCAGGGTCTAATTGAACTAAAGAGATCATCTTTCACCATGGGAAAGGGAACAAAATGGCTTTATGGGTGACACCAATAAACCACATGCCCAAACTGGCTTTATGAGTGACATCAATAAACCACATGCCCAAACTGGCTTTATGGGTGACACCTATATAACCCACATGCCCAAACTGGCTTTATGGGTGACACCTATATAACCCACATGCCCAAACTGGCTTTATGGGTGACACCAATAACCCACATGCCCAAACTGGCTTTACGGTGACACCAATAACCCACATGCCCAAACTGGCTTTACGGTGACACCAATAACCCACATGCCCAAACTGGCTTTATGGGTGACACCAATAAACCACATGCCCAAACTGCGACTTACCCTCATTTGGACTGGTCGCACGACATATTTCAAAACACATGATGAATTAGTCTCGAGAAAGTTGTTTAACACAAAGATAAGACTTTTAGTTTTGAAAACCACCAATTATTATCAGGTATTTGCTCACTGAAGAATCCAACTATGTGAAGATTGTAATTATCCAGAAGTCTAATCAAGATAAATTGATAATTTCTTCACCTACGGCAAGACGTGTAGGCCTATGAGATTTAGTGTGACACCAATAACTCCATGCATGTCCAAAACTTGACTAGCGCCTGATTTCACCACATCACAACACATTTTCATTTAATTTTTATGTGTTTTTTAAATTTTATTTAGCTTCATATTTTGCATTTGTTGTGCTAATTTTATCATCTGTGTGGTGTTGGATGGGTGTTGTATTGGCTTCAACTGCATGTGGTTGTAAATTATAAGTGAATTGGTATATACATCATTATGTTGTAGGTGGGCGAAAAGAAATGTTTATAACCATTTTAGTTGACGTTTTGAACGCTCAGCAGATTTTCCTTGGTTTTTTTTTTTTTCAAACGGATCTGCCATTTGTATTATTGTTAGCAATGAGTCCTCTTGCAGAGATGAGAATTTAGCTGGGATTTTTTTGGCCAGTTTAATCGACCTGCAGCATTTTCATTGTTCAAAGACTGTTTCATCGGCGTGAAAAGATTAACTAAACCTGTAGCCTTGTGTAAAGTTCCCACTTTAAAAAAAAAAAAATTCACCCTCATCTCCACTTCTAGACTTGCGGTTTGGTGTGCACTGTCTTGCTCATTGCAGTTCCTGTTTTTTTTTCCAGAAATCTGAGAGTCAAGTGGTGTTTTGAACACTTGCAAACAGACTGTCTTCAGTTGAATACTATAGTTCGATAAAAAATTTGTTGTGCAACTTTTGCTTGATTTTCTTAACAATTGCTGCATGAAGAATTTCTTCCAAACTTTACATAGGTCTCTGTTTTCATTTGTCTCAACATGATCCTATTTTTATGAATGCAATAACTTTTTATATAGGAAGTTTCTTTAAATAGAATGAATAAAAATAACAAAGTGACATATTCGGGAATTTTCTAAAACTACTGCGAATTGCAACTTCCAGCTAATTTTTCTCTCACATCACAAGACTAAGCGTGTGCAAAATTCACCCTTGACCTCATGCTAATGTCAAGCTTATGATATTCCCAATGTGGCCACCTTCTTGGTTTTAATTGATCTTAGTTAAAGAAATTTCTAAAATCAGACGTGAATCCATGCAGAATACTATTATAATCCTGTTGAGACAATTGGAAACAAACACCTATGCAAAGTTTGGGAAAGATTCATGGAACACTTGCAGAATAAACAGCAAATCGTCCGCACATGGGATCGAACTCTGATCTTCTGCGTGATAGACCTCTCCCACCCACTTCCTACAGGCTCTTCACCTATCATGCGAAAGACACGAGTTCAATCCCATGTGCACACAACCTGTTTTTTCTGCTGGGATTCATCCCTCTCAGCCAGGCCCTAACATGCAGGGTCGAAGTAGCCCGTCTCTTAAATTGACAAGATTGACACAAAGGATTAAATGGTGGTAACAGTATGTAAAAGCAGCTATCATGTAAGCATATAAAAAAATAAACACTAGTTCAGTGTGGAAAACTAAGTGCACTGATATTATGAGGTTGATCAAATCAAAGCTTATGCCAAGTTTGCCATTTTGTATTTTCAACTTAACATAGGAAAAAGGGTTATAATATATTTGTTTTGAATGAAACATGTACAAAAATGGTGCCAGTCTCTTTGGAAATGAATGCTCTTTTCGGAAAAGAAATCAGATTTAAATTGATAGAAAATGCAAAGCAGTTTGAGAAAGCAATTGTAGAAATATACTTCCTTTTGTCCAACATCACATAACAGGACTAATTTTTGGCTTGTTTCTGTTTGCAGAAGTACTCTTATGGCTGTCTTAGCCGGACAGTGCCTGGCATATTAGAGGCAGAGGATGGAGTGGCCAGGATTCAGCTGAGACGAAATTTTGACAACATCAACTATTACTTCCGTTTGTTCGTTCGTGCACAGCGTTGTAAGTGTCATTAAATGTCCAGATATCGGATGTTTTGTAGTGGTTTCCTTTTTTTGTTTTAATGGAAGTTTTGACATTTTAAGGTTGAGTGCTTGGTAATAGATTTGATCAGTCGCAGCACTTCAGAAACAACAGCCGGCGTCTGTGGTGTGTTGGTTAGGCTCTTCGCCAACACCCAGTAGATGATTCCCGGGTTCAAATCCTAGGAGGTTCGCCAGGATTTTAAAAAGTTTTCATGGCTCCGATTCTTATCCTGTTGGAGATGGATGTAAAATTCGGAGGTCCCGCCTCTTGAATGACTTTACAGTGTTGCACAGGGCGTTAAACCAATACCCAACCAGAAAGAAGACCGGAGTTCAATTCCCGTGTGGGAATGTGCATTTGCATCTCTCAGCCCAGTTTGGCTCTGGCAGGCAGAGTCGGTTTGGTTTTTGGTTTGGTTTGGGCTTAACATCCCTTGCAACACTATAAGGTCATTTCAGGGACGGGCGACTTCGACCCTGCCTGTCAGGGCCAACCTGGGCTGAGAGGGACAATGTCCCAGCAGAAAAACGGAGATATACTCAATCAAACAAACTGCCCCCCACGCGGGCCTCGAACTCACATCCACTGCGTGATAGGCAAAGTGCCTAACCATTACACCACCGCGCCGGTAGGCAGAGTCGAAGAAGTCTGTCTCTTAAATGACTTTACAATGCTGGGAGGGATATGAAACTAAAAACCAAACCAATCAGTAACAAGAGGTAGAAGCCCATAATGATCTTGTATGTGAGATTGCTTCTGTAACGAAACCTAATTCTCGTGGGAACCCTTTTGCATAAGAATTGGTGCTTGATCAGAATTCTAGAAACGGAGAGCTTGTAATTCCTTACAGTGTGATGCTCTTAGAATTACTGATTGCTCGAATTACAATTGTGCCGAGCATATTTGTCAATCTCCACTGTGTTTGAGCTATGTGTGCTTGACTGTACCCATAATTCATCCATTGTCCCAAAAGCACACCCTCAAGGTACAAAACTCTAATGAAGCACGGAATTTAAAGTCTGACCGCCTGTATATTTTGTATTTTCTGCTAGAAGTCCTGTGTATGGACACAGTCAAATTTTAGGGGTGGGATCATTCAAAGCTGTCGCATAAAAAAATTACTGATGGGAATTTGTAAATTTTTTGCATATCATCCTGGCTGATGTGCATCTTCAGGCAGTGCAGGTTTCAGAATGATTGCATCATTCCATCATAGTTAGGGAAAAACTTTTTGATCATCCCTCGTAGATCCAGATTGTCTAGCCATTCAATCCTGGCAAAAAAAGTTTTTTCCCCCAATTTTAGCCCAATATTAAAAAATATTTATGCATAGACTAATTGACTTAAAAGAGTTATATTTTTGGCTGCGCGTTTGTTATATGATTCAAATACATAAGAATTTTTAAATCTTTAGGATTCCTAATTTAGCAGCAGTGGTGGTTAGGAAAATGTTTATGAATGGCTGACTCACAGAGATGCGCTGTTTACAAATGGTCGGCAGTGAGTTAAATAATTTTGTTTTATCCTGAAGCCAGGAGAACTGTACAGGCTTTTTTTTTACAATAACGTGTAGTATAATCTATATAGGCCTATATTTAAACACAGATGATTGCCTGATTTCCCGTATCTCACCACATTTATTGCGCAAAGTGTCTGTCAAAGTACACATGTTTTATAACCCTCCAATGTATTATGAAAGCACTTTTATTCAGTGGTGGTTGGTGGGTGCTCTGCTGGTCTACTTCTTTCCATGTGTTACAATTTCTTAGTTCACTTTCTGCTGCTGGAATAACCTTACAGTGTCAGTAGTGGCGTAAAATCTTAACCAAACAAACAATCCATCTTTTAAGAAATAAATCATTCTTTAATGTGTTGAACCTCCTCTTTCCTCAATAGCGGTGGAGGAGATTGCTTTCTGGGTCGTAAATGACCCTTCAGTGTCAATAGTGCTGTAAAACTGTAACAAACCAAAACTTTTTAATCTCTAAATTGGTCATTAATGTGTTGAACCTCTCCTTTCCTCAACAGCGGTGGACGAGGCTGCAGCTGGCAGCTCAAGCGTTGGTGACGCTGGCATGATCGCTGGCATAGTGGCAGGCATCATCGTCCTGATAATCATCCTGGCAGTTATCTGCATCTTTTGCAGGCGTAGGCGCCGGGAAAACCTGGCAAAAGCCCGGGCTAGAAACGAGATGAAACAAGATCTGACAAAAGAGTCTCTTAATGTCAGTTTGGGTTATGACAATAAGGCAGCTCCGAATGGTAAACCGGAGACCGCAGCCAATGAGTCGCCATCGTCGGACCGGCGGCTGCTGGTAGATAAGCCTAAATCAGCCCTGGACAGATTTGGGCCGTCCCCGTCACAGCGCAGACGTCAGCTCAACAGTAGAGACGAGTACGAGGAGGATGTGGAGAGAGGCAGAGGAGGGCGAGGCGTGTATGAGGAGAGGGAAGTGAGGCCCAGGGACAACAGACCATACCAAGAGAGAGAGTACGGGAGGAGGCGAGATGATTACAGCGATAGCGAAGACAGTCGGAGAAATGACTACGTGAACAGAAACTATGGGCGCAGACGTGACGAAGAAGCCAGGGGACGTACACCTGAGCCTGAGAGGGAAGGTAACCCTGATTCACGAAGGTCACCGCTGCTGGCAGATTTACAAAACAATCCCAAGTTCCGCCGATCTTTTCATGAGAACGAGGCAAGTGCAGCTGAAAGGGTGAAGCGTGTGTCGGGGAATCTTGAAGACAGCCACTCCTCTGGCTCTCTCGACTCAACAGGTGTCCCCCGACCCCCAAAGTTGCCCCCGGTGCCAAAATCCCCACCAAGGTCACCCAGCCCTCAGCGTCGTGGGGAGAAAATTGCTGGAATTTTCCGAGCCCGGCCTTCCTCCTCATCCTCCGAAGTAGCGCGAGTTGATGGAGAAACAGAAATTGGTGAGAGTCCAAGGTCAATACAAGAACGATCTCCACCCAGGGAGGTGGAGGATAGAGAGAAGAAAGCAGACATAAGGCACACCCTGAGACCAAACAGAGGGGAGGACAGGAGACCCAGAGAAGAAAAACGGAGAGACAGAAGAGATGAGGATGAGAGTGAGGAAGAACGGAAAAGAGAGAGGAGGGAGAGAGATCGACGAGATGAAGAGAGAGCAAGAAGGAGGCGTCAAGAAGAGGAGGAGGAAGAAGAAGAGGAAGAACGTAGGAGAAGGAAGGAGGAGAAAAGAAAAAGAGAAGAGGCGAAGAGACAACAGGAAGAAGAGGAGGAGGATAGAAGGAGACGGAGACGAGAAAAAGAAAGTGACGATGATAAAAAGGAGTACGAAGGAAGATTTAAGAAATCTGCCAGTGGTCGCCGATCCAAAGGAAAAGGCACCAATCGCATGGGTCGATCCAGAAGTACTGGCAATGCCTTAGAAGAGATGGATTCTAACTATCAGCGATCTCGCTCCAAGTCTCCAAGCAGCGTGCGCTCAGTCAACTTTGTGGAGGATGATGATGATGAGGACTTGGACAGCAACTACATGCGTGAGTTACTCCAGACTGTTCATAGATGTAGTCATGATTAGGAAGATAGCTTTTAATAACCATGTATAGTTTAAAGAGTCAGGAACTACCACCGCTGTGGTGTAATGGTTACCTCTTTGTCTGTCATTCAGAAGACCCTAGTTTGATCCCATGTGTGGACGATCTGGGTTTTTTTCTACTGGGATTTTTTCCCTCTCGGCATGGGTTAGCCAGACAGGCAGGGTGGAACCTGTCTCTTAAATGAAATTGCAGTATTGCAGGGGAAGTAAAATTTGTGACTAAACCAAGTCAGGAACTTGGATCTTTTAGATAGACGGTAGTTGATTACGTATGTGAAATAAAAAGCCAATGTTTGGCATCCATCCTTCTTCACGGGCATGGGAAAAAACCCATAGAAGATTAGCTTTGGTGTTCATGATGATGACCATAGTGATGATGAAGATGTTGTGAAAGCTGTCTGTTGCTTTTTATCATAGTTGATGGTTGGTTCTGATGCATGCTTTGCCTGTCTTTTCAACTTGCACCTGTCCTCCCTTGTTCTGAAGATGCTTGACATTATCATAGTCCATTCTGATCTGTATTGCTCAAATAAGAAGTCTTCCCTTTTTTTTCTCTGATCTATCTACCCTCCTCTGACCAACGGTTTTAATGAAATGGAAGTGTTAGTACTATATTGAGTAACCAAAGTATTCAAATGTTCTGCTCTTGGCATATTTATAGTGTCTATTACATCAGCTAATGTCTCTTTGTCTTTCATGCGGAAGGCCCGAGATCGATCCCAGCCTGGGCAATCTGTATTTTTTTCTGCTGGAATTTTTTCCGACCCAGCCGGGGTTGTCCCTGACAGGCATGGTTGAAGTAGCCCGTCTCTTAAATGACCTTTCAGTGTTGCAGGGGACATAAAACTGGTAACCAAACCAAACCAAAATCAGCTAGTGACATTTGGTTTTCAATGGCAAACTTCTGCTTGTTCAGTATGTCTGAGTGTTTTGAACATAATCAGATTAGTGAAAATTCTTCTGTTTCTTGTTCTCATGCTTTTGCTCATAAAGAAAAGGCTGATTCTCCTAAGCTGAAGAATTTGTGTCATTCAAAACTTTTTTTCCCTGTGTAACTGTTGCTTGAAAGCAGTTTTTGGTGAAGACCCCAAAGTCAATGTTTCCTTTTAAGTCTTATTCATAAGCTCTTTACTATTCAGTGTATTCAGTCCTTTTATGTCTTTGCCTATGATATAGCAAAGCAAGTTGGAGGTATTTTTTTTACATTTAAATCTCATTAAAAAAGTCAAGAAGTTGCTATTCTGTCCATGTAGGCTGAGTAGATAATTTGTAGAACGTCTCCAGAAAGCTTCATGATAAATATAATTTCTGGACAATATCTAAAAAAAATGCTGACGTTTTGTTTATCTACAGCTTTCCGGCGCGCAGGCTCTAAGACATCCTTGTACGCTTCAAGATCCTCGCTGTATGGCCGGAGGCGGAAAAACTCGATGGGTGAGACGATGTCCATGTCTTCATACGCTCATGACGACCTAGACTCAAGAATGGGCGATTTTGACAAAATCCGAATGTCTCACAGGGAGAAGGAGAAGATGTTCAGGTAAGGTTTGTTTGGCTGGGGTTTTATGGCTCCATCGAATCTACAAGGGCATTTTGGCGCCAATTCCAAAGTGTTTTGGTAGGGATTCATATTTTATTTTGCCCGCGCAGCGGCTTTGTAGGCCTACTCTTTTCAATTTTCAACCATCAAGGGATCTTCAACGTGCGCGACATGCACAGGGGCCTCGGAGATTTTTTGTCCTTACCTAAGAAGTCTAGGTGTTTGATCTTACCTATCCTAAGATCAGGGGTGTGGTTGAAAGGAAAGGAATAGACAATGAATAAGAGAAGAGCGGCGAGGCAGGCAACAAGAGTAGCAGGGGGTAGGAGCGTAGAGAGTGAAAGGAAGAGTCATACAGTTGAAAGGGTAGAGAATCGGGGATAACATGCCAGTACTGCACGGGTTGTCCATTGGCATGAGAGGCAAACACCATAACCTCTCGACCATGAGAACCCCCTGTTCATGTCAAGAACGATTATATCATGGCATCAAGATCTATAGCAGGGACGATGATTTTCCAGATTTTATTCTTGTTAATTCCATTAGTTTTACTGAAATCAGGTTTGAGATCCATTGTTATTCTCAGCATTTTTCCTGCTTAAATCCATGTTAGTTTTGTCTGCTTTCTGTTGCTTTTTAACATTTTTTTACATTTGGGTAAATTTTCAGTCATAGTTGAACCTATTAGAGAGGGTCAGGGTTACTAAGTACATAAGCATATTGAACATCAGTAAGGGTTTTGTGTTGGGCATCCAAAGTGTTCCTAGATTTGATAGTTTGATCATGTTCAAGAAACATTTTTTTCTGAAAATAGTTTGGGTAGTAAAATGTTTACCGGGGAGCAGAAGGCAGAGTTTTACTCATCAATCAGTACGTTGCTGACTGCTTTATGTTAATCTTTTCTTTCAGATCTACGGGAGATCTTGAGATGAGACCAGCCTCAGCACTAATCGTTCGCGACTGCGCTACTCAGACAGGAAGTGAACGAGCAGTCTATGTGTATGGCAAGAAGACACTGGCCAAGGAGAGGCCAGGCAAGCGTTACAGCCGGGGCACGCAGACGGGACGTGGAAGGGAACGACGGGACTCAGTGGGCTCGGCTAAATCTGGAAAGTCAACGAGGTCAAATCAAAGATTGAAGTCTCGCAGCAAGAGCCAGGAAAGTCTGCGTCGGGAGAAGAGGTCAAGGTCAAGAGGTTTTACTGATGATGATGACGATGAGAGTGACAGAGACAGGCGCCGAGGCCGGTCCAAGTCCAGGGACCGAGACTACAGTGATGATGACCTGGACGACCGTCGCAGGAAGCACCGATCAAAGTCCCGTGACGTGTCAGACGATGAGGATGATCGGCGTAGTAAAAGCTCTCGCTCTAAACCCCGTGCAAGACCCCGCAGGTCCCAGGGCACGGCCAGTGTTGACCTCTCCGACTCTGCTGATGACCTGGACGACGATAGATCTGGCATTGCCTCAAGCGTCGCACACTCCTCCGTCTACCCACCCAGTCAGCAGGGTTACCCCCCAGCCATGTACCCAGCGGGATACCCCATGGCGTACACTCCAGCAGGCGTGCCTTATGTACCTGTAGCCCCAGGTGGACCACCTCCTATGGTTGTCGTCGGGGGACGGCAGCCAGCTGCCGCAAGCAATCAGCGTCCACCAGTGGCTCCAAAACCTTCGAAATCCAAATGGGATCAGCTGGTGGCGATGACCGACGGAGAGAAACGACTACGTCACCAGGGGGAGTCTGTAGCAGAGACAGAGTCTGTCCTCAGCTCAGCATATGGCAGAAACCCCCAGGTTGCATACGCCCCTCCCTCATACACTTCAGCACAGCGGCTGCCTGATCCAAACTCCACATTTAGTTCAGCCTACCCAGATTCGTCAGGGGCGTATCCAGCTCCGCATGGCTACAAGCTCAACTACGGCAGCAGCTACACTCCCTCGGACAGCATGGTGTAAGGAGAACAGACCACACTAGCTCAACTCGTAACCACAAAAGTGTCAATACAGTGGACTTGTCGTCATCATCATCATCATCATCACTTTTACAATGACAATGCGTGATGAATTGAGTATGTTATGTTGGTGGTCTTTTTTGCATTATTTATGACATTTAGAACTATGACTTAGAATCTATCACAAAACTTCAAGAAAAATATCGCTTACCCAAATGAGTTTACTCATCAACATTGTCTTACTTTCCCCAACCCAAACAATGAAGGGGATAGTTCTCTCTGGTCAGTACACACCTTGAGATGCTTAATCCAGGTCCCTTAAATCAGAAACGTACCCAAACTTTGTGACTTCAGTGAGGATTTTGTATAATAATTGTTGTCTGCAGCTGATCTTTGTTATGGGGATGTGGTGTTGATGAAGGTGATATTGATTCAGCTCTTTTTTCCTGTGTACAAACAATTGTGATGATGATGATGAGGATGACATTGTGTTCCTGGCTACTGTCCCACACTATGTTGATTTCTATGTCCTAGATTGCGACAAAAACTCCTGTACTTACCCTAGTATCCTCCGCTTAGGTCATTTCATTAATGAAGATTTTGCTGTATCATCAAATGTGATTTAGAAATCATATATTAATCATACAAGTAGTAGTAGAGATGTTTGGTGGATTTTAAAATAGCACTTTTTATTTTTGAAAAACCAATATTCTTGACTTTACAGGGAAATGTGATTTTCAATGGACATAGAGGGATGCTAAAAGCAATTGTGGTAGAAATTTCCTGACACTTGAATAGTACCATTCCTCTTGTTTTGACGAGTGCATCATTTTATGGAGTGGCAATACATGTGGCCTTCTGATCCTCTTTGAAGCAAGTGATGAGATTTCCTGTAAAGCTTTACTTTGTACACAGTTATCCATTTTATACTTTGTAAAAATAATTATTTCTTTTAATGCATTCCACCTGTTCTTCAATTTGTTAATAATTGCATCAAGAGTTTTTGTCAATACGTTGTAGGAAGACCTATGCTTTCTTTACTCTCTAAGTAGCAGTAAACTGATGTACAGTTAGAGTTTGTTCTTAGGCAGGATACGCCATTGCTGGAATTCTCTTGATACATAATGCAGGATTTTTTTCTCTATTTATAATTGTTCACAGGCTGTCTTTATTTTTTTACAATCTCCATTGCCCAATTAAGAGCTGCTGATCCCTAGAAGTAGAAGTAATAGAAGTTTTCTTTTGATCCTGTAATTCGTAAAGTTTTGTTTTTAAATCTGTCTATTTCTTACTGGAAAATTTGTTGAAATTATATGCATTTGTGGGAAATTTGTGTGCATGTAGAGAATTGCAGTGATGATATTGCAGATGAAAATCACAAAGGGGGTACGTTGTCATGGTTACATTTTAAAGGGAATGTTTTGTTGGCCAGTGCCCTTTCTGTATTCAGAGCATCATGAAGCTGTTTCACATTGCTGACTTGTGCCATTCCTTCTTCCACTCAGCAGTTAATCAGTTTGAGCTTTGATTAATTCAACTTCCTCTTGCATGTATTTTCATGTAATGTTAGAGGAATTAATTCTGTCTGTTTAACACTTTGTGTTCACCCAGCTGGAAGGACAAAGAACCCTTACAGTCACACACAGCCAGCCTTGATGCCATCAGGCTTCTTGGGCCTGGTTTTGGTTTGGTTACCAGTTTTACGTCCCCTACAACACTGTAAGGTCATTTAAGAGACGGGCTACTTCGACCCTGCCTGTCAGGGCCCACCCGGACTGAGAGGGAAAAAATCCCAGCAGAAAAAAACCCAGATCTAGGGTCTTCCCGCATGCAAGGCGAAGAGCCTAACCATTACACCACAGCGCCAGGCTTCTTGGCCCTGGTGTACATATGCGCCGAGTGACAACAAAGTGTTAAGAAAATTAATTTTTTTAAACTATGGTCCTTAGAACTTCATTGGTTTTCCATTTTCACCATTGATGTACATACTAATGTATATAATTGTTGGTCAGATCAGATATATTGTCTTGCCTAAGTCCTTCCATGATAGTCAGAGCTCCGCTGTAGACATGACTTTCTCACTGCTATTATGTGCATCAACCATTGTAATGACTCCTGTGTCCATTCTAGTATAGGTGGGAATTCTCTATAGAGGAAAGTGGGAAAACAGTCGGAACCGGTCCATAACGGTCACTCAAGATCACAGAGTAAAGGGGCTGTTATTGGCAGGGGGTTGGAGATGGGGGGGAGGCAAGGTCACCTTCAACATGATGAAAATGAGCTCATTAGAAAGTGTCACATGATTGGTCATTATGAAAGGACAGATTTGTAAGAATTAGAAAGTGTTGCATGATTGTTAGTTTGTGTGAGACAGAATGTGAACACCAGATATATGTGAAAATTAGAAAGTGTTGCATGATTGATCATTACTAAAGGACAGACATTTGTAGGAAATAGAAAGTGTTGCATGATTGTTAGTTTTTGTGATGCAGAGTATGAGAACCAGGGAGTGAAGTAACTATGTTGTAAGAAGTTTCATTGTAAAGATCATCAAGCGACTATTCATCACTGTTACATATCTCATCATGATCTATGCTCTGTTTATGGAGGTTATAGGTTAGTATGAAGTGGATCTGAAAGGAGATTTTGTCATGTCAGCATACAGACCGGTTGAGTTTGAAATGTTTTGCAATTCAGTTAGATCAGGCACTCATTTAAAATTGGGCACAATGTTATTAGTACATGTATTAACCAAACCGTTTTCACAATTGAATGTTTCTTGTTCCCCAAACTCCTCCTTAAGCCGTATAAACATGGTTCAGGGTAGTTCACAGGTTAACTCTTTGACTTATAAGGGGAAAAGCAGTTGAAAGACCCACTAAACTTAAGCCAACATTCTTTTTGTTTGTGCTAATTTTCCTTCTGATGGCAGTGACTTAAATTTCTGTTCAAGATAGATCAGTAATTATTTCACCATGGGCAAAAGAAATGTAAGCCTGCAAGTTTGAATATTTTACAAATAACTCTATTTGCCCAAAATCTGATGAGCGCCTGATTTCGTTGCATTGCAACACGTTTGTTATGAACTGATTGTGACATTTGTGCTTTTTCTTTGCTGCCAGAATAGACTCAGCTCCTGCTCTGTTCCCATAAAAAATCATGTACGGTATTTATGGTCCCTCTCTTCTTTTCATTACACGCATCAGATACATGACTTTCATTTATCTTTTGTAAAAAATCAAGTCGCTTCATTATACATATGTCATTCTGCATGACACTACTGACGGCATATCTTGTTTCTAAATTGTAAATATCCGATAACGTTTAATTTTTATGTTAATTAGCAATAGAAGAGGAAACTGCGTACTTTTTAAAGATTTTTTTTTAGGAATTTTCATCAGATTGAAAATTTGTGCCTCTGCTTGAAATCCAAGTCATTGGCACTAAGTGTGCTCTGACTGTATCAATGAGAATGAGCCACCTCCGCTCACTTAAATTTTATTAATTTTTTGCTATTGTTAAAATTTGAGTGAAATTTCTTACAACACTGCTTGAAGTAAAACATCTATTTTTGTTGTTGATTATTGAGAAAGGCATTGATGTATGTAGATATCAGAAAGCCTATATTGAATGTCTGCACCAGGTGTTTAAAATATTGGCCTTCTACATTAAATGAAATATTTTATCCATGCAGCATAGATATATAATATATTATTAGAATATATATATATGTATTTGAGATAAAAATCCAAGTGAACCTGGTGGGTTTTTTATGACACATGGCATGACGCCACTATGTACCAACTTTTCATATTGGTTTTTACCTGATCTTAAAAGTTCTAAAATGACATTGGCGTGTAGATTACTGTGAAACTTTTGAGTTTATCCCATTTATGATGTATCACACTCTTTTAAGAAAGCAGTAGAAAAAGAGGTTTACAATAGTATACCATATTATGTTTACCATTATAATAATATCTGTTTTACATTCCCAGGTCATGGTGAGGAGAGAGTTTTAAATATATGCGTATCATGAAAGAGGAAAACAAAACGTATATTTTATCATGTACATAGCTACGTATCTTATGTGACGTCTTCTTAAAATTTTCCAAGCTTAGGATTCTACTGTCCATCAACAGAAGTATACCTTAGGCTTTCTTTATTCTTATAAGCTTGAGTTTTCGTTAAAGTTCAGTACTATTTGATTCAACCATCGCAAACAGCAATCCCAAAGAGATTCATAAATTTTTGTCTTGAAAGTTTTAATGTAGCCTACAAATTTTTATAAAACTTTTCCCCATGTTGAGTCCAAAATTCAAAGTAGTGAAATTGGAGCCACGATGGACTACCTTCTTTAAGTGCTGTACACTTACTTTCCAACATCTTTCAAGGATTCATGCTTTTATATAGATCTAGCTAAAGATTTTTTAACAAACACTTTTACATGATTCTAACGAGTGGTTGATATCCAGATGGTCTACCATAAAGGATGGGCTTGTAATAGCCATGTCTGTGAGGAATGTTGTATCAGCACTTCATGTTCAGGCTGCCAGACTTGTAATAGCCATGTCTGTGAGGAATGTTGTATCAGCACTTCAATAGCCATGTCTGTGAGGACTGTTGTATCAGCACTTCATGTTCAGGCTGCCAGACTTGTAATCATGAGGTTTTGTCCAACATTATAAACCCGAGTTACAGATGGCTGGCGATGTTGGAGTCTTTATTGAGATTTTTTATTTACACTACTCACAACATTCCAAGTTTAATGGATATTTTTATTTGATCAGTGGCAAAGCCATAAGAAGAAGGCTAAGTAAACTCTTACTCAGTATTGATTTTGTGCTTTCACATTCCAGTGTGGACACTTATTGCCTTGCTCTGGACACAATTTGAAAGTCTTTATCGTCTGTTCCATGCTGTCATGTATGTATATAGGCCTAATCCTTTCTGCTGCAAATTCATTTTTGTTTTTAACTCTACTTGCTTGGCTGTTTTAGCCTCATGTCCTCACTATGGTAGTCTTTTACCCTGCGTGTCATTCTGTCAGTGTTGTGTCAAAGCATGTCCTAATGAAGATCTTTTTCGCTCAGTGTATTTATATCACCTTATACATATTGTTACAAGGGGCGTTGCACCAAAATCAATCAAACGACCAAAAACTTTACCTTGAAGTTTAAATTCAAATACATCCTACAGTGCAAGAAGCTTATTTCAATGAGGGAAAGGATTATACAACAGCAATTTAGGCTATCGTTTGAATGATTTATTATATTGTATTGTACTTTATACATATAATTTATTTACCCTCTTCCAACAAATGTTACTTCAGAAAAAAGACATTTCTCCGAATTTCTCTCTGTGGTTACAGGCAGGTCGAAGTAGCTGGCCTTTCAAAAGACCTTGCAGAGTTACAAGGGACGTAAAACCAAATCTGAAGCAAAAAGAACACAATGTAAAGAAAGCTTTTTTCAAAATATGTATGTGCATATTTAGGCCTACAGATGATATATTTGTTGCCTTTTTATTTTTGACCTGTAATGCATGTATATATAACTTATAAGACATAGTCAAAATAGCAGCTACATCCTGTCACATTCCGCCAATTTTCACATTGGCTGTAGATGTTATTGCTTTTGAGATCTCAAACATGAAATAAGAAATACATGTTACGTACTATCTGTGTCTTAGGTGTACCGGTAATGGATACACTCTTCACCTATCATACAGAAGACCTGAGTTCAATTCTCGTGTGGGGATAATCATTGGTGTCTTTCTGTTGGGATCTGCCCCTCTCAGCCTGGGTTTGCCTTGACAGGCAGGTTTGAAGTAACCCGTCTCTTAACACTGACGTCCTGAGTCTTGACAGGCAGGTTTGAAGTAACCCGTCTCTTAACACTGACGTCCTGAGCCTTGACAGGCAGGTTTGAAGTAACCCGTCTCTTAACACTGACGTCCTGAGTCGTCCTGGAAAGATTCAGACACTTCTCCATAACTTGCTACTGACAACCAAGAGTGGCCATCAAATTGTTGTCTAAGGGAAATAACTGTAATATCTATAACTATTCTGTGGAGTGTTCTGCCCTTTTGTTTCTTTTGATCATACTCATACATTCCCCTGAAGTTAAAAAGGAATTCTCAAAAGTGCTTGGCACTGGGAAAGATAGGCTGACACTGCAACTGTTAAATGATCTTACAGTGTTCCAAGGGTGGTAAAACTGAAAACCAAAGCAAACCATTGAACACATAAAAAGAAGTACTGGACGAAATACTTGTTCTTTTGTATTTATTACTGAGTAAACCAAAACAATCTATCACTGACAATGTGCAAATGAGTGGAGCCACTTCAGCAAATTGAATCACAAGTGCTAGAATGAACAGACTTGCTTTTCAATAAGGAAGATGTAGTATACACGCTCTTAATCAAATAGCCGCATTAGAAATTTTAAGTACTCAAAATTTACACCATAGAATGACATGTGCCATCTCATGCTGTTTGAGGAAGTAGAACATGCATGCTTTATACTTTATCCATACATGTATATTGTGTGTAATACAAACATGTATTGTGTGTAAGCCAGCTACGACAGTCTTTCCTGGGACACACCCGTCCCAAGTTTGAAACCTATGAACTGCAGTGTGATGTAAGCCACCTCCCCGCCTTGTAAATGACCTTACAGAGTTGCATGGGACGTAAAACCAAAACCAAACCAAACCAAACCAAACGTAACGTAGGCCACCTCACCTAACCGTGGGCGCCGAAATGACCTTATAGAGTTTATGGAGCCGTAAAACCCTAACCAAAACAAAAAAAATCACCTAATCGGACATAACATCCGTGTCTCAGTGAGTCCCTAGCAGTGGTAATTTACTGCAAAATCTGTGGGGCAGGACTGTCTCAATACCAGAAGAGTATCATTTGTGGTTATAGGGAAATATAGCTGCCTACTGTATTGGGACAAAACTGCCCCAGAGGGCCTGCTGTGTATGCGCTTGTACCATTTATATTATTTTTCTTTTTATAAGAGTGATGCAATCTAGTAGGAGTGTACGTGTGTGTCTGTGTGTGACCTTGTGTGAGTGAGACGCTAGATAGAAAGAGAAAAAGATACAGAGACACCAAATTGGATGTGAGAGCCTGTAAGAGAGAGAAGAAAAAAAAGAGAGACAGAGGCATGAGAAAGAGAAATGAAAACATTGAAGACAAATAAATAGAAAGTCCTTTAACTGGTGTGGTATCTGTTTTCAAAAGAACAAAATTAACCATAGAACAGGACGGGACTGTCATAGTGCGGTAACCTTCACATACATACAGTTGTGTAAGCAAACACAAACAAATGTGTAGTACTACATATGTATGTGTTGCCATGATTTAGGCTGCTCGTCCGCAGCCCCCGCTCAGACTGTACTGAAAAAGTGCGGTTACGTTTAGCACTATATTTTACTGGTAAAACGTCTGGCTGCAGCAATCTGGCTGCCGTTGACAAGCTTAGTAGTAAAATATAGTGTTGAACACAACTGCACCCTCTTTAACGGCCCCTGCGGGGGCTGTGAACGCGTAGCCATAGAAGTGGGCACCTGCACAAACATACATGCCCATACATACACAGGCACACACATACATACACACACAAACACACCTACAGGCACACAAACACACCTAGAGGCACACACATGCATGCACACACGCAATAATACACATACATAATGCATTTTTAAGATCTCATCACAAAACCCCACTGCACCAACTGTCAGTGAGACTGCGATACTGTACTACAGTGGAACTCAGATAATATGAATACAAACAGAACAAGACATCCGTTTCATAAATGCCTGTCTTTATTAAAATACAGTAAAACCTGTCTAAGACGACCACCCAAAATCGAGAAAAATGTGGTCGTTTTAGACAGGTGGTCGTCTTATAGAGTGAAAATATATAGAAAAAGGGTAATTTGGGAGTCAATGGAAAGTGGTCGTTTGGGCAGGTGGTTGTCTTATACAGGTGGTCGTTTGAGCAGGTTCATCTGTGCCTACAACATCTGATATAATGAAGACGTCAGGCCGGTCCTGATGATCTCATGCTATCCGAGTTCCACTGTATAATTGTTAAGAACAAGCATTTGGTTCTTACCGGAATGTAAATCTAACTTTGTTCACAATACCACAGAAAAATTGTAATCAACAAATCCAAGAGGCAGCATAATTGGGCCTTGTGAGGATGGTTTCATCAATATCACAAGAAACCATTTGGTGAATAAATAAATAAATAATCCAACGAAGCAAGCAATCAGCTATGATGGAGTGGCAGTTAAGTATGACATACATTGTACATAATGACCGAACCACCATGAAGGCTGACATGTTACAGGATAGTGCGGAGAGGAAACCGCAGTCTTGTCTTTTTTTCATTCCATTAGTAAATATTTGAATTTGTCATTTTCACTGGGTTGTGCTTTATCAACATTAACTTATGATCGAATATTTTTAAAATGTATATAATATTTGTATAACTTTCATGTACAATTGTATTATTTCTCTATGCTGAATCTTCCAAATGCACATAAACAGCCACCAATTTCTACCAAATGAATTTAATCATTTTTTAATTCTGCTTTGTACAGAAACATATTACTTGGCCAAAGGCACATCTGTGCTGCTGATCAACTGCTCTTGATGCATTCAACTTTAAAAGAATAATTTAGTCAATTGAAAAGATCATTACAAATTTGAAAAACTAATTCTTACTTTTGATTGGTTATTGCAGAAATATCTTTACATCTGATTGGACTGTTTTTCAGTTGAATGTATCACGGCGAGGTGGAGAGCACTGGAGCCAAATAAATACATACACGCATACTCAAACACACAAGCAGTCACACAAATAGAAAAATGCAATTTATATTTTGTAGGATCTAATTCTTTCTGCTACATCTGCCCTACATCATGTGTGTGTTCACAGCGCTCCAAAAACGATAAATAAAATACTTTCATCTCTGATTTATCATGAGTTTTTTTCTTCTTTACTTGTTGAACTTGCTGAGGACACTTCTTCATATTCTCTCTCTCCCTCTTCTCTGTCCCCCCCCTTCTCTCTCTGTCCCCCCCCTTCTCTCTCTGTCCCCCCCCTTCTCTCTCTGTCCCCCCCCTTCTCTTTCTCTCTCTCTCTCTCTCTCTCTCTCTCTCTCTCTC
>JAUKPP010009785.1:0-15429 GCA_032273245.1 Phyllaplysia taylori | reverse complement strand
CCCCCCCCCCCCCCCCCCCCCCCCCCCCCCCCCCCCCCCCCCCCCCCCCCACTGGTTTTCTTGAGTCTTTCCTCTTGGCTTTTTGTTTTTTACCGTTGCTGTTTCTTGATTTTGCACTATTCTGACTTTTAATGGAGGAGATATACTGGGTTTAAATGGCCTTGGTGTACTTTCATGACATTTGAGGGATCAGCGATTTCTTAGAAAGGAGATGAGGAGCGAGATTCAATAAAGAGTTCCTGGAATCGAACAGGATTCTACCATCTGACCTCATTGACAGCATGCCCTCAAGTGGCAAACTCGCGGATTCAAAATTATCGAGGAAAAAACTTTCATATTAATATGCCACGAACAAAGTCCAAGCATCTCTTTCTACTGTCAAAAGGTGTATGGGGTGAAAAGATCGGGGACAATGGGTATATTTCGTTGGTTGTTTTGCATATGGGCGAATAGTGCCAGGACTGTAGTGGGGTATTCGCCTCTTTGCTAAACAATAAGCGATTTGTATTACGAAGAAGACTCGTAATACATGAACTATGAAAAACACCATTACCAAAGGCAGGGTAAATGCTCCGTACAATTTGACATACATCATACCGATTACTATTATTTTCATCATCGGATTCGGGAGCTGTTTTCACACACTTACTGGCATTCCAACTGATGGCGTAGAAGCAGTGGGTGATTATCAAATATCAAAAGAAAATTGCATGAACATGAAATACACAAACAATCCAATTTGTAAAACTCCATTTCAACTTTGTATGAAATTCTATTCGATGTACAGTAGTTTACTCTTCCACACTACTCCCCACAAAGGAACAATATTAATACGCTGGGTGAGTCGGGTTAAAGAGTAAAGAAAAGGGAGGGGGTGCAAAAAGTTCAACCAACGAACGCCGCAAGCGCAAAACTCCAAAGCATCTCCTGACCCAAGCATGGAGACCTCTCCGGACGGATCAAGGGGAGGTAAGAAAACTACGCCCAAAACTGCGTCTTCCCATCTCCACCGTACTACAAAGTCAAAACTGTGACAATCACATCGTGCGTTTTTAAAGTCCAGAATTTTCCTAAAAAATTTTCAATCGCAAAAATCTCTAAAAAAAATAAAAAAATTGACGTTTATCCTCCAGTTTGAAGTTTGTTTGAGTTATCTATTTGTAGAGGCACCAGCTTCTTTGGCTGTTTTAGTCTTTTATCATCCAAATAAGCTTAATAAGCCGTGGAAGACAGAAAATGTTAAACTTGTTCCTCGATTCCTTCACAAATTGACATTGGTAAATTGTAGTTTTGGGATCAAGTTTTTGTCTCCCTCCAAAGACTAATGAACGGACCTCCGTGTTTAAGGAACTACAAAGGCTGACAGCATATGTCACATGCTTTGACTTGACAGATTAATGGAGATAGGAGTAAACCAGTCTGTGTCGACTTAAAGGAGAAAGAACTCGATAAATCATTACGCCGTTCAACTGGTTGTCGTCTGCGAGCAGGCAGAGCATCAGCCAGCGCTCCAAGCGGCCATCCAGATGGCGGTGCTCCTGGGAGAAGAGCGCGAGGATGGCCAGCAGGCAGGCTCGGGTTCGGACCGCGACGTCAGAGTGTCCGAGTCTTAGGTAGCTAGTTATGAGGAGCTGGGAAGATGATGTCAATGCCGAAAATGAGTGAATAAAGGCTTCGGCAAACGAAATCAAGGGCTAAATATTTTTGTGTTGACTTACTCGAGTAGTTTTGACTAGCCTTACCTTGCCAGAGATGTGTACATATTGAATTCAAATTCGCTTTCTTTCAAAATTTCTTAGTCCAAGATGACTAAAAATTTATCACTAACTTTCGAACTCGGACTCGAACCCACTGCAAATCTACTCTTTATGAAGTTACTTCGAAAACTGGGTGGGGAACTGTAATAATTTTTTTTTAAATGAGTCAGTATGTCTAAATATGAAGTCGGTTCGCATGTGTGGTAAAAAAAAAAAAAAAAAGAAAACGAGAGAAAAAAAAAAAGAAAGAAAAAGAGAAAGAAAAAAAAGAAAGATGACAAAAAGAAAATATCAATCTCGATTGAAAACATTACGGTATAAATGTAATTCCATAACTTCTCATAAACATAGCTTCTCTTAAACAATAACTAATTTGACAAAGCATAGTGAAGACAATGAGAATTGCAGCACAATAAGAGTAGACAGCTGCTACCATAATATCATATCTGTTGATCTCCATATTGCAATCTGAGATAAGAGACTCGGGAATTACCATGGCTTGCCCAAAATCCCTGGACTACGTAACGGATAAACAGTGCTGAGCACTCAAACAAGAAGTCGGGCAATGAGACAAGAGATGGAGAATATTTCACAAAAGTTTATGAAAAACTCCCCTCACATCTGATGACATTAATCTACAATGGGACACACTAGATACACTATCTCCCATCTCTTGTTATATCTTTCAAACTGATTTCCTGGGTCTTCAAGGGGATTTATAGTAATCCTTAAAGAAATATCAAACCTCTGAGGTTGTATTGTGGTAACGAAAATATAGGGTACTGACCGGGATGCAATTTCTACTTTATGTCTATCTTGGAACAAGAAGGTTTCTCTGGGTGGATTTTGGGTTAAGAAACAGCACAAATCCACAGGAAGAAAGGTCTAAGCCGTGGTGAGGATGATGAAGCTCAACGTTCAAGTCAAGAGTGCTATGGCATGAGTCAAATCAGTGATATTCTTATAACATTAGTAAAGACTCGGATTGAAAGCAACGGTTGGTTGGATGTTGGAGTTTTTATACGCCCATTACAACACTGTCAACTCATTCAAGAGGAGGACTACTTCAGCCCTATTTATCGGGAACAATCTAAGCTGAGAGGGGAACACTACATCCCAGTAAAGAGATGGAGATAATCGAATAACAAACTTCCGAGCTGAGACTCGAACTCCTGTCTTCTGAGCGATAGACAAAGAAATGAATAATTACACAGCACATCCCGGTATTCCAAAGCGATTTCCATATACATGTGTACGTGTACGTGAAGGATTCAAATTACAGCTTCTTCAGGTGGCAACGTTTGAAGGAAGCCTTAAACATCACATCTCTTCAATCGAAATCTCGCTGGGCAGAAAGTCGAAGCCCAAGTACTGGAAACTTTATTTTACTTAAAATAGATATCATTGTCTACTTATTTTGAGATGTTCCTTTGTCCTATTTTACTTAAACTCACAGAGCTGCGTAATGGAATCCCTTTCAGTGTAGGAAGTCCAGGACAGTCTACGCCACTTCAAAATACAATTTCATAGTTCTCTCAAGAGCATTGTTACAGCACGAACCAGTACTTGTCGCACCTAACGAGAAACTGAAGGAATCAAAAGTGATCTCATTTTCCCACAAGATCCTGGATGAAATTCCAATCTCATGATGGAACATCCGGATAAAATTCTAACCGTAAGCATGCCCAGCTGTTCAAAAAGGACATAAGTGGTGATTTCACTGGGTTTAAATTATTTAGTATTTTCCCAAGAGATGTACAGCTTTTATCATCATCATGCCATGTAGGAATAGAGTCAGTGAATGTGTGTATGTGTCTCTGTGTGTGTTTGTGTGCGCGCATGTGTGTATATGGTGTCTCTGTGTGTGTTTGTGTGCGCGCATGTGTGTATGTGGTGTCTCTGTGTGTGTTTGTGTGTGCGCATGTGTGTATGTGGTGTCTCTGTGTGTGTTTTTGTGCGCGCCTGTGTATGTGGCTCTGTGTGTGTTCGTGTGCGCGCATGTGTGTGTTTGTGTGCGCGCATGTGTGAATGTGGTGTCTGTGTGTGTGTGGCTGCCTGTGTACACCTACCCATGTACATGTGTAAATAATATTCAGGTTCCATCCTGATCTAAAACCTCATGCTACCACCACACATGCCAAGAAACATTAGGAGCTTGTATATATACATGTGTATTATGTCATAGCTCTGCTTCAAAGCCTTCATGCAGTTATACCATGCAGTTTCTCAAAGTGAATCGAGAGATAATTCATCATCATTATTACTACTGCGTACTAAAAATACTACAAAAGTGCATTATCAGTCAAGTAAAGGTGTGAGTTCTCTTCAGCTAAAAAGCCATGATAAAACCGATATAAGTTTATTGAATCTGATACGATTTGTTGTCTATGGTTGACTTGGTTCAGTAAAATTAGTAACCCCTATGACAATTGAAGGATCAACATTCCTAAATTTGAGAATACCTAACTGTGCAGACAATCTACTAAAGGTTTTACCAGAAACTAACTACTTTAAATATAAAAAAATAAAGCCAAAAACACATAAGTAATCATTTAAATCATAATGTACATACCTTTGAGAGAAATTTCAACATAAAATAAAGAAATTTGGACCAAAGGTCCTTTCCTCTGTGTACTTAGTGAATCCAAGAGTAAGAAATGTTTACCACATTGTTCAGTTATAGGATACTATCCATCACAAAACATGGATCCATACCAAGTTCAGGTATTGTCAACTTTCACAATGTATGATGAATCTCCATGCCTTCAGAAGTAGGAATGTTTATGAGGTATCAGTACGGTGTTCAAAGTTGGTCATATTTCGCTTACACACGAGTTGAAACTAGATGTCACAGACTTTAATCCTATATCATTATATCGACTCTTGTGTCCTGAGTTGTGTGAAGAGCATTCGCTGATTTACCTGATCAAACATGACATCGTATTTTGTGTTGAATTTTTAACAAAATCTATTGTTGTGGATTACAAATATTTCAACATGCCAAGACCCTTGTTGATCTGAATCCTTTCATGCAATACATTATATTTACTGCTGAATTCAATACCCTTCTTCAAAACTTCCTTCTCCTGGTCTCTCCACCCTAACATTCTACGTTTCTGGTGTCATTTGGGACATTACTGTGGCATTTCCTATAGTGTGAGAGTACACTGCAACAAATCTCTGGTTAATAATCATTAGGTGTATTCAAACCTACAATTTTTGCAGAAGACTACACTAAAAAGGATTCAAACTAGCATTAACCTTTTAAGAATAAATTGTTTCAGTCAAATAAGATCCATAAAAATCACCCAAATGAGGTCCACTAAACTTTCTCTTCCATATTGCGAAAAGAACAGAACATTTTTTCTAACAGAATTGAAAACTTGCGCAGTTTGAGTGTGAGAATGTAATGGCAGTCAGCTCTCCATTGAGAGTAGCATTTACAAATAGAAACACAAACCCACTGCCTCACAAATTGTTGCTGTTACATCAGCAATCGCTGTCATATCCATAACACAACCCTGAACGTCTGTCAGTTTCCCAAAGTTCCCTCCATAGGAAATTATCAATGATGTGAAACTTCACAGGGAAAAGTCTATGTTCTTCAGGGCCATCAAATAAACACTCCATAACACCACAATGTTGAGCCACATTCTGGACCCAACACAAGTCAGAACTAATGCAAACTGTTAGTCAGCGTGCATATATAGATGAAGTCAGCAGCACAATCATAGGATCAATAAAACACACATTTGCATACATTCCACCTGAGTAGACATACCACCAGATGTATAGATCAAATTACATTATATTTCCCAGCCCGACCAGTGACAACTTCCACAACCACATCACAGATACTAATCTCGCAACAAACAACTCTTTATTCCATCCCCAGATTTCAATAAATTCAAGTCTGTCATATCTACAGTTCAATAAATTATGTAAATATCCTAAGTTCACTTCGACAGAGCACTGGAGATGGGCTAAAGTGGTTATAAAGTTGCGAGATGTGAACAAGCTTCAGGCATGCTGGTTAACTTGACTTGTTGTTCTTTTTTGTTTTAGTAAGTGATAGAGCACAAAGCATCAGCTCACATTATACTTACAACATGGTGCTTTGTCTTTTATTCTGCACGAAATAAAATTGAGTGCATGAACCTCAATGAAGAATAACAAGAGAAGTGTCTGGTTTGGTTTGGTTACCAGTTTTACGTCCCCTGCAACACTGTAAGGTCATTTGAGATGGGCTACTTCCACCCTGCCTGTCAGGGCCAACCTGGGCTGAGAAGGAAAAAATCCCAGCAGAAAAAAACCCCACATTGTCCGCGATCGGGGATCGAACCAGGCTCTTCTGCATAACGGGCGAAGAGCCTAACCATTACACTACAGCACCGGTGACGTGTCTGTGTTTATAGTCCTGATAACACAGCCAACCACTCAACAGTCTTGAGTGGCGTTATAGCCGAAGCACAATAGAATTGTTACATTGTGACAGGTGGGAAAGCACCCACATGAACAGCTCAATAGAATCCCACACCCACATGGACAGAAGCAAAAAACACAAATCAGCATTGTGTGTGTCTAAAGGTTTGATGAATGAATGACAAGTTATCCTGAAGGCTTGATTGAGAATCATTCATTCATACCTGCATACCTGCATATAAATGCATATATTGAAGAGCTTCATCACAAAACATGATATGAGCAACAACAAAAACACTGAAAATTTCAGTTACGTTCCTTCTGACAACTGATTATAGCCAAGAGTAATTTGGTTGAGAAAAAACAAAACACGAAGCATGTCTTTTGCTTTTCAAATAATGACCGCGACAAAAGATATATTCTCTTCACAAACATCATTCAATAGAAATTGCAAATTACAGTTTTCTCAGCTTATCCATTTCAAGCTTATTACTCATCTTGTGATGAATATCTTCACACATAAATGTAGTCTGAACTTTTGCTTCTTATAAAGAAATTTGATAGCTAATAATTTTCATTTGCTTCACAAAATAAAAAGTTATCATTTAGCAAAACGGAATGACTGGTTCAGGGAAGTCTGGAAACTGCATGACACTCCTGCAATGATATGGGTCTAGTTTTTCAGGCTCTCCTCTTTCAGTGAACAGAGCTAGGCTGCCATATCTCTGTAGGTCATGAAGACTACCTGAGGGGTCAATAACTTCAATAAGTACAAGTCCCCCCGGTCAGCAACAAAAAGAAATATTAATAAATTCAAAAGCACATAGTCAAACCTGTCTAAGACGATCACTAAATGTCAAGAAAAAAAGTGGTCGTTTTAGACAGGTGGTCGTCTTAGAGAGGGATATCATAGAGCAAAAATGCAATTTGGGAGTCTATAGAAAGTGGTCGTTAGTGCAGGTGGTCATCTTAAACAGGTGGTCGCTTAAGCAGGTTCTACTGTACATGTAACTGTTACCATTGACACACGACAATTAAGACTCACCTGTGAAATTTTGATGATGGTTTTAGCACTGGTGCACCAGGAAGCTGTCACTGTCATGTTGAGCAATAACTGAGGACAGAAACACATTCAATTGTTTGGTCAATCAAGTCTCAATGGCACAATTGACATGAAGGTTATTTCAGAGCCAGGGTATAAATCAAAACAATAATAACACCTAGAAACGATAACATGACCTAGATCTTCTGTCCTGGGCATGCAGGTGTGAGGGAGAATGAGAGAACAGATCAACTTGCTGGCGAACAAAAAATTCGGGGAGTGATTACACTCAACACTCCCTCGGTAATTTCACTCTACTAGGACCATCTGACCGACAAATTTAATGGGAAATCATCTCTTACACTGTGGACTTATTGAAGCCCAAATTACGGAACATATTGGCTTTGTTAGCATGACTTGACTCCCCTTACAATTCCATTAGGCTGCGCTTAGTGTTGTTTTTTTTACTGTATTGACACTGTAAAGTCATCTTATTGCCAGGAAGTGAAACAGAACAATAGTAACACATGGGAGAAAGAAGTTCGAGAAACAAGACTACATCAGAGTACCTGTCTGTCACCCATAACTGTCAAGATACACAAGAACTATACTACTTGAAACTTGAATTAGAGGTTAACCAAGGATGAGAGAGATACCGCATCCTATTAAAGACAGTAACTCTTTTCTTGATGATGCTGCCCACTTAATGAGAGAGAGCTACATTCATTAAATTGACATAAATAATATCATAAACCATCCTTGAATCTTGAAACAGAGATTTGGTTTTGTTTGGCTATTAGTTTTAAATCCCTGGCAAAACTGTAATGTCATCGAAGAGATGGACTACATTGACTTTGACCCTGCCTGTGACATGAGGGATGAATTCCATCGGAAAAACGCAGATGCTCGTCTGCTCATGGGATCAAACTCATGTCTTCCATATGATAGGCAAAGACCCTAACCATTACACCACGGAAGCTGGTTGAAACAGAAGGAAGTTGCATATGTTGGTATGTGACCATACTCACTTTTATGCATGAGCTCGCACACCCAAAAATGTGCATAATCTATGTGCATCACATACTGATCTCCTACAACACTCTTGCAATCTGTCCAAATGAGTCATAAGTCGCAGACCCTCAAGTTGAGAAAAACCTGTAGAGTCAGTTTGGGTTTCTAGAAGTTGATCTTTTTCTACAGCAATGTCTGAATTTATTTTTATACATGAAAGGCTTTGATTTTAGATATGTGGGGAAACTCGGCCACCTTGTGTCTTAGAATTTTCACAACATATTTGCTGTGAAACAACTGCCAAGTGCATATAAAATATACAACTTTCAAGGCCTTCTTCAACCCTTTTCTGTCCACACTTGGTTGTAAGTTTATTTAGGAAACAGGCTACTTTGGCTCTGCCTGAGCTGAGCTGAGAGGGACGAACCCCAGCAGAAAAATGCAAATATAATAAGAATAAATAATAATGGATTGCATTTATATAGCGCATATCCGAATACTGGCTCTATGTGCTTTACAATCTATTATGCTCACTCGCATGTGGGATCAAATTTAGAGGTCTTCTACCATTACACCACAGACGTCGATCCTAATTGGGCACCTTTAAAAATCAAAACTGTGTGTATTTGATTTAGCACTATGATTTTTTTTTTTTCACCATTTGAAAGGGATATACATTGTTTTTGTAGTGATAGTTTAACTTCATATTCGTTGTTTACTTTTTACTAGTGTTTTTTAATTGTGTCTTTGGATTCCTTGGAAGTTTCATAACAAAACTCACATCACAGGAAAAATTTCCGAACATTTTTAATCAAAATAATTTTACATTTGTAATGAGAAAATAACCACCAGGGGTCAAATTTCTTTTTCTCTCTAATCAAATGAGTAAGAAAAGACAATCACAATTTTGTGATGAGGCTAACTACCAAACCTGCCAATGACCTCATGAGCACATCTTCCTATGGACTTTATGAGGGAACTAAAGTGATCTAGGGTCAGTTCATTCCATACTTCCATCCAAAACTCATCCCCATGTTTGATTTTAGTAAGACTATTCTTATCTCTAAGAAAAAAAAAAAGAGAATGTCTCTTGATCGCATAGCAGTGAATCACATTACAATGGCACTCCTACTGTGAATTCAGAAGAGGAAAAAAAAAAACCCTCATTAAATCAAAATATTCTTGCAGTCATATAAGGGAAGTAATTCAGCATTTAAGGGAAATCCTGAACTCATGGATACAAGCTCTTCTCTTGTGAGCATGTAATTCACAAGACACTTAGAGCAACAGCCAAATGGCTGCTTTCTATTTTTGATTGGGTTTTGTTTGTTCGGGGTTGGGGGGTTTGGGAGGAGGGGGCTTAAAGAGGGGAGGGAGAGGGTGTTAGCAGGACTGACCTTATTGGGGAAACAATAATTATCTTTTTACATCGAGAAAACTTATACAAGAGACAAAACCCTTACCGCCGGCATGTGATGGCTGGGCTCTTTGTCTTTCATGCAGGGATCTCGAGTTTGACCCCTACATTGGACAAGCTTCTTCGTCTCTCTCCTGAGTTGTCATTTCCCTATCAACTTGGATTAGCCCTGACAGGCAGGGTCGAAGTAGCCCGCCTTTTAAATGACTTTACAGTGTTACAAGGAACATAAAACCAAACTCAACAACCAAAAGCCTTACTTTCATGACTTCCACTTGCAAGTCCTCCGCCAGAGTTGGTGTGATAGCAAGAACAGTCAGCACCTGAGAGGGCAGCCACTTGTCCTCCTCATTTGTTTCCATAGAACTGCGGAAACGCTCATCCTTGAACATGACCTGTTCAATAAGAAAAGCAATCTCCAGTTGGTGAATTTGTCTAGGGGCATGACAAGTTCGAGGCATTTGACATGAGTAATGGCTAGCTTAATTTTTTTTCCCCCCATACATATAGGTCTAATATAATTAGTTAATTCGAAGTTAGTTGTATATAGAGGCGCCAGCATCTTTGGCTGTTTTAGCCAGAGGTCTAATATAAGAAGGTACATTTTCATACAGGTACAAGCAGGAATAACTAGAAGAATATTCATGGCCCCAGCACAGTGCAATAAGGTTGTGATAATCACAGCTTGATGACAGCGTGCATCACTAGTCCATCTCAGTCTGGTTGACCGGCGCTGTGGTGTAATGGTTAGATAAAGGCTCATAAAGCCAAGAGTATGAAATTTTCAACTCTCCTAAGAGCCTGTGAAACCATCTGCACCTCAAGGCCCATAGGTCTGTCATTCCCAACCCCAAACTACCTCCCAGTGTAATGAATAATGTGTGTGCAGCATATTGACAGAAGTTTCTCTGTCTCTTCATTATACAGGGTGTTTTTTTTATATTGATCGATTCTAAACTGAAATAACTCAAAGACGGCAAGCGGTAGAAACATCCTGTTTTCTACCGATTAATCCTCATCCATTTAAGTTTTTTCTGGTACCAAAATCAACCGAATCCAAGAACCCACTGAGCAAAAGCCCCAGTTTGCACGAACAGACCCTGATTTTAGCGGGCAGAAATTACGCTAATCTTGCATTTACAACTAGTGCACATTGTGCGTTCGCAAAGCAGATCGTGTGCCTGCAGCCCTGAGAAAATTTCAACTCTGCACATCGAGAAAAGCATCATCCAAAACTCAACCAGAACTTGGTATCAATTTTTTGTCGAAACTGGTTATGACAACAAAGATAGTAGGAACTGGATTTGCGAAGTGCATGGTGCCCGATCGATGAAAAAGAAGACTTCATTAATTTGATACCACCAAAGACATCCATCGCTTTCTAACCTCAAAAGATAAAACACAAAATTCTTTTCGTGAAACATGAAGCCAGTGCTTGGTGGATATTATTAGTTTTTGAAAAGCAGTTTTAACAATCTTTTTGTTGCCTTAAGATGTTTCCTAGCAGTCCTTCTTGTTGGTGTATCAGTCCACTCTTTTGACGCCATGACCTAAAACGGCATTGTTCCGTTAACTCCTTTTAAAAATGCTGTCTCTATCAACATAATCTTATCAAGTATCCCCAAAAAACTTAAATGGCCAGAGAATGGTGTGCAGAAAACCGTTTACTTTTATCTCTTACCGTTTTGGAGTTATTTCAGTTTAGAATCGATCAATATAAAAAAACACCCTGTACATATATATTGTGTCAAGACTTGTGTAAAACTAACAGAAAAGAACCGTTTTAAAAAAAACTCAAGCTCACCTGGATGCCAGAGAGAGCCGTGTGTCCCAGCTTTTTGGCCTTTGACTCCAGAGCCAGCTGCAGCGGCTGGAGACAGATCTCTCTCAGCTCCCATGCCTCCATCTTCTGCATCTTTTCCTCATTTTGAAGCAATTCTGTTGAGAACGGAAACAAGGTAATATGACAAGTGACCTTTCGCGAGTTACCTGCACTCAATTTTAACAGTTTGTGAAGATTGTACAGCTCTATTTGAACAGTAGGTAATTTCAGAGCCAGGAAATAGTTAACAACAATGGTAACATGAATAAAGAAGTATAAAAAGCACATTAATCTAGGGTGCCACCTATCAACCACCCACAAGTTGTCTTAGTTTAGCTAGCTTATTCGTTTTGTCCCTTGCAACACTGTAAGGTTATATATATAGGAGACAGGCTACTTCAACCCTGCCTGTCTCCGCCAACTAGGCTGAGACTGAGAGGGACAAATCCCAGATCATCCGCATGTGAGATCAAATCCAGGACTTCTGCGTGATAGGTTAAGAGCCTAATCCATCCATCACTGACGCTAGTACAACTATTGCCTGCATTGTGACTGTCTATCCTGTCTACAACAACAACAAAGAGACATCACATCATGGCTTCGAAAAGAAAAAAAAAATTCTCACCGAGAGCTTCGTTTGAAGTCTGCTTGATTCTGGCAAATTTGGGCGTGATGATGTCCCTTGATAACTGCCGCAAAACATCCTCCATGTTGTGAGACGCCATGAATTTTACTTTGTAGTTGTTGAATCAGTGGATTTTCCCACACTCAAACGTATACTGTTCTGTGTATGGCAGCCCTGTTTCTATCACAGGCATCATTGGTGCAGACCAAGCTAAATAGAAGCAATAAGAAAATGTTTATGAATACATAGTATATCCAATATTGTGTGGAAAGAGTAAGGATTCCTTGTTTAGATAGTATGGGAAATAAATCTTTCTTTAGCTAATCATATCAGAATGATATTGTGCATGTGTATGTTCCATTGATTCATTTGGCTTGGTATTTAGTTTTTTACTCCTCTTCCAACACTGTAAGATCTTTTAAGAGATGCATGTCAGGGCCAACCAAGGCTGAGAGTGGAGAGGAATGTATTGCAGATGCTGGTCCGTATTTGGAAATCAAAACTTGGGTCTTCTGTGTGACAGGAGTAGATGACCTACAGAAAATTCCAAGGGGTCTTAAACTAGGGAGCATGAGGAGGCAGAACAGTTTTTGTAAAATAAATACAGCGCTGTGAAAGTGTGTCCACACAGGAGTGTACCCTATACAAAGAAAAAATGAGAGGGTGAGGCTTAGAATGAGGGCCTAAAAGTTTCATAGGCTTGGCACTTGTCCACTTGCTTAAAAAGAGAAAGATAAAAGACTTGCTTGTCAAATTTTTTTAGGTGCTTGTTTTCCCCTTCCTCCTCTCTGATTAAGATGAGTTGTGAGGTTTTTCGGTGGGAGAGGCCTAAAATCTGAAAATACCTCTCTCCCCCTGAGTAGGCTTGTGGTTTTTATTACCCAAGGCTTGAATTGAGGTTCTTAGGGTCTAAACTCCTCAACTCAATAAGAAAGTGTGAGCAGGAGATTCTTCAGAGAATTTTGTCGGCTTGAGTGCTGGAGAGACAGGTGCTAAAAATAAAAGGGGAGTAGTGAGTAATGATGGTGATGGACTACTCCTACTCTTCCGTGGTGATGTGACTGAGGAGATAATTTTTCAAAAGGATAGCCTACTTCACAAATTTCACCTTCATCAGAGATTCTGGACACATGTTGTTGTAGCTGCATATTTTATTAATTAATTATCATTTATCATTGTGTGGATTTTCACCTTACAATTTTCAGACACAGTGTAAGCTGACTCTGCTGGTCAGATCCAAGCAGATCGGGTCAGTGACAATGAGAAAGAAGAAAAAGTGTTAGTGTTAGTACTTAGGATTAGAGTTAGTAGAGATAGGGTCTAACTAGAAGCCTGAAGCTAAATCCCAACCTTACTAACCCTCATGAGTCACTCTAACTCTAGCCCTAACCCTAACTTTAAGCCCTAACCTTATCTGTTAGTTGTAACAACAAGACTTTTGGTCCCGTTGACCTGATCTGCTTGGATCTGGCCAGTCTACTAAAAATGTATGTGAAAATAATAAAAATCCACTTTCCTCCATAAAATTTAGTAGTAGGCTAAAAAAAGTAAGAAACCTTTATTTTTATTAACTTTAACTTTAAGAAGATATGGCCGGCCAGTGCAACAGTTGACTCCGACCTAGATATAGTCTTCTCTCAAGCGTAGAATTAGATCAATCGACCACTGACACATCCTATCCAATAACCATGGTTCAATAGTCAATAACAACGTCGACGAACTCTCCCGACACTCGACACTGACGACAGGCCACAAAATATCCAAAATATAAAAATAAAAAATCGATCTCAACGACGATTTCTAATGAGAACAAGCTGTTATTAATACCATACTTACGTTATACCATGCTCAAGGTATTCTGTGCACAATATCAATCCTAGCGGAATCTCCACCTCGGCGTAGGCTAATATAAAGGTGATATCCACACAGCAGTTGTTCGTTGAAATGTTGATGTTATGATAATAATCTGAGAGTAGGCGTCGCCATCTTGAAATACAAACCGGAAGTTTTGAATTGTCAACACAAGTCGCCGAAGCATCCAAAGTAAATCGAGACGTTTTACCGAAATTTTCCGGAAAGAGTTGAAAATTTCAGGAGCAGAGCAGCCTATTGAATGGCAAAATACATTACATGTGTGCTTGCATGGGTAACTGCAAAAGAAAGACAGAAAACATGTAAGGAATAGATCTATTGTGTGTGTCAGAGATAAAGAGAGAGAGAGAGAGAGAGAGAGAGAGAGAGAGAGAGAGAGAGAGAGAGAGAGAGAGAGAGAGAGAGAGAGGGAGGGACAGCGAGGTGATAGTGAGAGGGGATAGAGTTAGTTATTTAGAGGCACCAGCTTCTTTGGCTGTTTAGCCGACGTGGAGAGAGAGGTGAAGAGACAATAAATGTTTTCGGTTAAAAATTTACAAAAAAAATGTGCCGATAAGTGGATACCAGTAAAAAAGGATAGGCCTGCATTTTCTTGCTAGTTTCAACAAAGTCAGGTGAATGAATCATAGGATATTGGTAGCCTATGCCTGGTAGCTTATGTTAGGCCCATATTAACATCTAAAGTGATGGCATAGTCATGACAATAAGGACTTCTTACAAATAGGCCTCCTACGCACGGGCCTAGAGTCCATATAAGCAAGGAAAGCAGTGCTTGCCCCACCTTTTTGACAGGCTTAACAATGTAGCCTATATTCTAATTTTCTTCTTTAAGCCATCTTTCTTCTTGTAATTTGCTTGCTCTGCTCCTACGTATAGTCTACATTCAATATCATAAGTAAATTAAATGTATTGCCAGTTCTCAAATTGAAAAATGCTAACTGGAAGGTAAAAAAAAAACGAAAGAAAAAGTAGCCAAAACGTTATTAGCCGAGATATTAAAAGCTTTTAAAACGTCTCTGAAAGTGGCCTAGGCTCTATGGTAATTTTAGCATAGTATGATCTTACTCATATTAGTATGGCAAAATACTAAATGTTCAACAATAGCAAACAACAAGCCAAACCACCAAAAGGAAAGTTTCCAAACTAAATGGTTACAAAAAAAAAGTGTAGCCAAATGTGGCTAAAAAGTAACTCAACCTGGCCAACCGTCCCATAACTCACTCAGCCAGAGACTTGTCAATGCAAAAGGTCGATCTACTCCAGGCTCTTGAGTCCATCCAGCATCCATAGCTTCATTTGCCCTGGAATGCTTCATCAAATTATTCATTTTGTTCAACAATCATAATATTATGGGTACATGATAATTTAAAACAAAATTCAAATCCTCCTTTGACAAGTTTGTAAAATAAGAATAAGGCTGTCAGTGTTAGGAAATACCGGAGATATAGTATTACAAGCTCT
>JAUKPP010009674.1:0-13274 GCA_032273245.1 Phyllaplysia taylori | reverse complement strand
CGATTACCACATTACGATACTCACCATGGACTCAGCCTCATGAGAGGAATGGGGGCACAGGTAAAGCCCACTGTGAGCAACAGGAAAGCCTTTCGGCCCCACACATCTGACAGAGCCCCGATGAGAGGAGCACTCAGGAAGGACAACAGTCCCTGCATGGACAAACAATCCAAGAGTTAGCATGTCACTGCACGAGCAGTTCCCATTATTTTTTTAACTTTAACTCCCCTAAATTTTCTGAGATGACCTGAGCTCAAATATTACATTTTAGTTTGATCATCTGCATAAACATGCTCTGCAAAAGATCGAACTTGTAATTGCACAGTGATAATAAGTGTGTCACAAGATGGATCTTTCAGAGGAGGGGGAAGAGGGAGGAAAGAAGAGATACAGAGAGGGAAAGAGACAGAGAGATATAATGAAAAGCACTGGAAACCAGTATCCCGTAAAAAAAAACCATATGAGGAGTGGAGTCAGTATACTGTATTTCAAGTAGCATAGCTTTCAATGTTCAATAGTAAATTGTTGTTGCCCTATTTGCTCTTCAATCTTAAAATTTTATCTGCTTTCATGTAAATATTACTTCAAGGGGACTGCATCATATCAGCTCTATGTGTAGAATTAGAATGTCTGAATCTACGCCTGCATATCATGTATTGCTTTCAACGCTGATTGCTTTGATAACCCATATATAATTCAACAAACCGATTTAATCACTAGAACTGTGGCTCACATAATAATATGTTCAAAACATCAGGAGAATGACAAGCTGTAGAGAAGAGTATAAATCTATAAAAAAAAAAAAAATATATTAAAAAAAACACCATTGTTCTCCATTTCCCCTACATGTCTGTTGACATAATTTATCATTTTATAAGCTTGGAGTAATAGTGTCAAAAAATATAAAAAAGTTATTGACACAAGTACCTTACTCCAAACTATCATAGCCCACAGTTTTTGTTTTATTAACAATCTACTTCAAACATTTAATATGTTAAACTAGACATTGAAATCTTTCTGTTACACCCAGATAACTATAAATACAATGTACATGATGTAGATCAGTCAGACACTGATAAATGGGAATTAGGACAAAGGAAGAAGAATCATATCATTACATCACTTTCTATTTTTGGAGAGAGATGTACAGCTCAGGTGTCACTGACTGAAGAGCCTATGCTTTGCCAACACATGACACGGACAGATGTTGCTTCACACAGACACAGATAAAGGAGTAATTACACATGGTGATAAGAGGAATTAATGCAGAGAATAGAGATAGACAGAGAGTGAGGATGAGATGGGAGAAAGACAATGGGGGAAGAGAGAGAGAGAGAGAGAGAGATATTGATTGGAAAAGAGAAGGTGAGGGAAAGATAAGTGAGTGACAGAGATTGATTGGAAGAGAGGGAGAGAAAGAGAGAGAGGAGAAAGAGAGGGGGGTTGTCCATATTTGACTTGAATAGAAAGTAAAAAATGTTAAAATGAGGAATGTTTACTTAGGTAGAGGCAGAAAGTAAAAGTACCACATATTGGTGGTGGTGAATGTTTATAAAACGTTTGGAACACTAATAATAGAGGAATTAAATCTAAAAAAATCTCAACAATTCAGATTCCCTTTCAGACAAATATTCAGAAGTCTCTAAAGGACTAAATTGGAAAAATTATGATTTTTACTGTAGCAATGCTGACATGATAATACACAGCATGAGTTCACTTACTTTTACGCCCTGTATCAATCCATTGAACAGAAATGTGTGCTTTGGAAAGGTATCATGTAGAACCTGTTGTATCATGGAGAGAGAATTTTTGGTTAAACTGATTGTGTCAACAGTAAAAAAAAAAAAATATAAAAAAAAAAGTCGTTTTTTATTGATGAAATGTGTCATGAACAGAACCATTACAGTTAATAACTTACTTTCATCAACAAGTTGGCAATAAGGCAGCAAGAAGTATAATCTTACTCAACTATCTCTGAAAAAAAAAAAAATGATAACATGGTAGATACAATGTTCAAATATTAATTAAACCTAATGATATTACACATTGAGACAGTGATCATGTTAGAGATCTTTAGTACTTCTTGCTTACAAAAAATACCACAGTAAAGTCTTGAAAATACACACATAATTATAAGAGATAGGGCCAAAATGATGAACACTTACACTGATGATGGGGGAGGTGAGCAGACCCCATGCAAAGAACTCCAGGAAAATGATGACCAGTGCATGGTAGATGCTTGCTTGGCCCAACCCGGACTGAAACAAAAAACAAAACCAAATAAATTCTTTTGTACCATCTCCCTACAATGTGCCCTGTTACAGAAAACACAAGATATTTAAACAAGTAAACAATATCACCTGTGTAATTCTCCAAACACATATGGCCACTCTTTTTCTTTTATGGACTTAGATGTTTAGAGAATTACAGCATTTCTCAGTATCTCTATGTACTTTACCAAAGTATATCCCGAGGTGATTTTTCACAAAAAATGTTATCATAAGAGCAAGGAATGAGAATGTTTAACAAACAAAACAAAGATGACACTGTATGGCTTACCACCACATACCAATTAGTGTGTATAGTTGTAGTATAAATATATCACAGATGAATCAGAATAACCATAAGCAGAGTACTTACACACAGCATTGTGGCAATAACATTGCACGAAGGCATTGTTTTACCACAAACAAATATACAAGTCTGATGGCATCATCAGATGCGAGTCAGCTATTTCTACCAGGTCTCTCAAACTTCAAATCTTTCTAAAAATAGGAATATATAAATTAACTTCAATTGAAACATTTTTAGCTCAAATTAACACACAATCTTTCAACAGAATTTGAACATTTTCATTCTATTTTTTCTTTCCTACTTTTGAGATTTTTTTCCCCCCACATTTTGAATATCTTCAGATAAGCTCATACATAATAACATGAGGTTCGGAAATGTAACCTACTAAGATAAGAGATGTCCTCACACTAGCCTTTCTTGAACATGGATTTCCTACACTTTAGTACGATTGACATCAATAGGCTAAAACAGCCAAAGAAGCTGGTGCCTCTATAAACAACTAACTTCAAACTAACTACGATTGACATCGATTTTATCTTATTTTACTGTTATTTAGGGTAAATCCATCATGTGCCCTGTTTGCTGAGAATCTAAAAAAAGACTTATGAAAAATATTTGACAACAAAAATTTCACAATCATTGCTTGTTGCATCACAATCCTTAATCAGGAATACATTCATTCTCGGAAGCTCCTGAAACCCAAAAACAATTTGAAAATCTTTCCATGTCAGCTAAGCTCATCAATGGACCTATGCATGAAACGTTATACATGGAGCTAGTACACCAAGCTGTAGAAATGCTATATTCAATAGATGAGCCGCACTTACACTAGCTTACATAAATGTGCGCAAGCGGGGAGTGTTAAAGCACTGAAAAACGTGTATTTTGTGTATTGCATGTACCCCGAGGTTGAATCTAGCATTTTTACACACACTATAGAACTAAAATCAATGTTGAGTTTCATATGTATGGCCACAGGGCTTTAAATTATAAGGAGGGGGGGGGGGGTGTTAGTTCTAAAGTATTTGTTTCTTTTCTATTTCTATCAAGCTGTTTTGATGCCATGACCTTTAAAAAAGGGCCTGCTTCTCTAACTCTATATAAAATGATTTTCTGTAAACATCTTCTCACAAATAGTAGACAAAACGTATATGGCCAGCTTCAACCACCTTAGAACTATTTCCGTTTAGAATCGATCAAGATAAAAAAATAATTAAAAAACATGTATTATCTAAGCACTGTACTTCACATAAATCTGCCCAAGGGTGGGGGAAAAAAAAGTAAGAATACAGCATATGGACAGTATTTCCATCACAAAAATTAAAGGGATGTGTGCATGATGTATATAAAATTTCCCACAAGAAGGAAATGACAGACAAAAGGGCACATAAACACAAAAACCATACATACATACTCACAAACACACAGTTAACGTCTTTTTGTAAATGTAAAAAGTTCTAATACACATACATGTACAATGTAACAATGAAAATAACTGCATGCTAGTACAAAATTGGGACTCTATCGGTGAACTCAATATCATGATCCACACAGCTGAAAAGTAGACAGCAACACTATAAGCCCAATCAGGGATGCATGTTAAAAGAGTTTGCTGCCATTTTTAAGTTTAAGAAAGCGTGTGATTTAATTAAAATAGTGAAACGGTCATGTTGCAACTAACATGCGATTAGGCAGAGAAGAAATAAAATAATATCTAATCAGTAACCATACAATATGAAAAGCAATTTTTTTTTTACCACATCTATATCAAGATTCTCAGTGAGAGCATTGCGCACAACCTCATCTAAAATATCAGCGGTTTGGACAACTACATCCCTACACATAGATAGATGTGATGGAGGAAAAATATTTGAGATTCAAACTCAGGTATTCCATTATGCACGAGGAGAAGAGCTTTACCACACTATCCAACAGGTGCCGGTATAGCAATAATACACCTTCCCAAAAAGAAGAATGTTGGGTTATTGTTTTCAATCTTGAACACATGCACACATACCCCTACGTATTTTAAATACTTTCTATAAATGATACGTATGTATTCACTGTATCATCAGTTGATCTAACCATTTCTCTAGCCCCTGCTGTAATGTATTTGCTTGCAGTACATGACATACAGCAAAATCTGTTGCACTGTCAATGCATAAGGTGCAAGTAACAAGCACATAGCTAGTATTTTAACTTCGAAATTACCCTCAGTATCTCATTTCTTATTTTCAAGAGTAAAACTTTTTTCACATTTTGAATTTGAAGAGGCCGAAGTACATCCACCTCTAATCCAGGAATTCTGATGAAATTAAATTTGTCACATCCATTATAAATAATATACCATCGCAATGCTTTTACAGTTTCTCTGGAGTAAGTATTACTTTGAACAGAATGTCCAGGTGGAGTGACATACCATATGCCAGTTAGCGTCCTGGTAGACTCACAAAATTCCCAAAAGCAAGGTCATCCAACAAGAAGACACTACACAAGAGATATGTTCCACAAAAATCAATCAGCCCTCATAATTACTTTCCACCAGTTCCCAGTAATATACCTATACACACAACATGAGCACAAATGTTGCACTCAGTATATCATACACTCAATACTAGATTCCTTTATTCCCCAACTACAATGAATACAATGATTGCACATGTGCCATGTGAATCAATGCTTTGCTTTGTAAAAAAAAAAATTTAAAAAAAAAAAAAGATGACAGGTTGCTGTGCAAACAGACAAAGTGGTGGAAAAACAAAGTCCAAAGAGAATGAAAAAATAAAATAAGGATAGAGCTGTAGCAGCTACTATTACACCTCAAAATAGGCTTTGCCACAGCTGTGAAACTGCTGCACAGCTAACAGATGTTGAGAGAACACATGAGCAAACAATAGCTACACGTGTAGAGTCATTTACACAGTCTTGGGGTTGGTTTGGTTACCAGTTGCAACACTGAAAGGTCATTTAAGAGACGGGCTACTTCGACCCTGCCTGTCAGGGCCAAACCAGGCTGAGAGGGAATAAATCCCAGCAGAGAAAAAAAAAAAGATCGTCCATGCTCAGGATCGAACTTGGGTCCTCCGCATGACAGGCGAAGAGCCTAACCTTACAGCTCTCGGCCAAAACAAAATGTGTTCTGTCAGATCACGACTAAGCACTTAATATACTTGATGTTGTGACCAGGAGTGTGCGGGAGGTGTGCAAGCAAGTGTGTGAAAGACAAAAATGAAAAAGAATGATATGCTTCTCTACACCTGCAACATTCTTCAAGGACAAAAAGACGACTAGTAAAGGCCCTTGAAAGACATTCATATTCATTGCACATTTTGAGGGATGTGACCAAAAAAAAAAAGTTAATTCCAACATCGCAGGTGGAAGAACTCCATACAGTATTCAGCTAGCTAAGCAAGTAGAAACACATAAAGAATATTGTTTGCTCGAGTGTTGTTAGGTGGAATGTAAAATAATAAGGGTGAAAAATAAACATAAAAAGAAAAGTTAAAAAACCTAAAGGGGAGACAATCAGTCACAACTCTTTCACTTTCACCGTAGAATAAATTTATCAGAGTCTTTTTGCTGCCCGAGACCAGACCAAAAAAAAACTTGCTAAATGCCCCCCCCCCCCCCCTTTATTCTTCAGTGAACTCATATTAAAACACTTTTCTCTTCCTACCCACTGCATCTGTTTCAACTCGCAAATGGCCGACCATTTTCAGTGTTGACAGTGAAAAATGCTTTTAAGCCTGCCTGTTTATTCTAAAAAAAAGAAGAAAAAAACAAGGTTTTTCTTTAAAAGTCCAACTAAAATATTTTGCTTTGCTTACTAACTGAGAGATTGCCAACCAACATTTGTGTTAAGGTTTGGCTCTTTGCCCTCCATGCAGGGGACAAGAGTTCAAGGTCCACCTGGGGCAGTTTTTCAGTGTCTTCTGTTTTTCAGTTGAAATGTTGTGTCTCTCAGCCCGGGTTAGCCCTGACAGGCAGGTCGAAGTAGCTTGGTCTTAAATTACAGTGCAACTTCCGGATAACGACATCGCTCGGGACCATGAAATTATGTCGTTATTCGAAAATGTCGTTATTTAGAAGTTTCCAAGATGGCGGACATTGGGATGTAGTAAATCTGTCAATGAAACAATGTGTTGTGCTGGTTGTCTTCCGCGAGTCACTGATATGTTAAAATGTGTTTTCCCGGTGGCGAAATGGTCAGTGGTCAGCGCTAATGGATCACCGTCTCTTAGCCTAAATTTATTAGCCTACCGATGGCCGATGATGTGCATTCTCATTGGGTGGTTGTTTAACAAAATAAAGCGATTTCATTGGCTGATTGATAAAGCGATCTGATTGGCCATGACTAGTCTTTTCTAGAAGATCTTATTGGACAGGAAAAACGGCAAATTATTGGCTAAGACACAGAGTCAAACGTCAACAGTTGCAACTTCGATGTCGTTATCCAGAGGTTTAACTAGAATGTATGTCGCTATTTAGAGGCTTTTATTACTAATGTTATATATAACAAAAGAGTCGGGACCAGAGGCTGATGTCGTTATCCAGAAGTTGCATTGTACTGTAAACTGTTCCCCAAGGAGAGTAAACCAAAACCAAACAAGAGCTGGACCTATGCCACCACCCACCCCCCCCCCCACCCAAAAAAATATATATACAAACCAAATGCCCAGAAACATATATGTAATTATAATAGCCACACATTGGGTTAACTCCTTATACCATAGGTTCATCAAACCATGTTAACAAATTTTCTGTCATTATAAGATAATGGCTTTGTTCTAGGCCAGTACTTTCCCCATCCTGAAATACTATCATACTACCATATGTGCATCCTCAGTCTTATATATCATCAGTTGCATGCAGAAAATGTGTACTACCTGTACTATTCTACATTCCAACTGCAAATAAAATCATCTTCTAATACCATCATAAATCCAACTCTGTCCAAAATCAAAAAGATCATCATGAAACCTCAGATAACTGAGACGGACTTGTAGTTTATGTTACGAAGACCTGGATCAGCAACGATGAAAAAAAAAAATCATTCACTGATCTCTTCAACACCAACAGCACAACACATGGACAAATGCCACAGGTTCATCAATAACATCAACAAACAGGTAATCACTCCCACGGCTTAGAAAGAAAGAGATACATGAGCTCAAATCAAAATGGGAAAAGTTACAAGTACAGAAAAGCCACATCAAAATTGCCCACTGATTCCACACACCAAACACATGATGTCCAGAAGTCATCCACCCACTGAACAGAGGGCTCACCAAAAGCAGTTATTGGAGCTTAGCTGAACGAAGTTTAAATTGTTTAAGTTAAACACCACTCTTTGCAGAATGGGATACACATACCATTAACACACACAGTGCAGTGAAATCATCAAACAATTTTAGTCTCACTCAGCTCACTCAAATGACATATTATATATGTTTCTTTTAAATTCATTCAGTACTTTTGGTGCACCTTTGTTCCACACGTGGTAGCAAAATGTTAGCAAACAGAAGTAAAGTGTACACAGCAGGCATATTAAAAAGACAGTGTAACTTGTAAGTTATTACATACACTGAAGCCCACTTTTTTCAGAGCACAGGGTTTGGCAAAAATGTTTCATTTACTTGTTAAAGATGGGGGAAATACTAAAAGTAAAAGCCAGTAGAAAATTGTAGAAATTACCTTATAATCTATCAAGATACTACATAAATTTGGGGGAAAAAATCAAAATGACAACCCAAAAGTAATCACACAAGAGTTCACTTTTGTATGATTTCCGCAAAATAAAACATATATATCTGCACAAAGCTGAAGAGGTTTAGGGCAGGATAATATAATCAGCCACTATTCTTAATAATATACTTATGTTTTGTCAAACCCAGTATGATCAAAAATACACAAATAAAAAAAAAAAATTAAAAAACGCACACATATAAACGAAAAAAAAGAAAAAAAACCACTCTGTAAAATATTTGACTTTGCAAGTAAGGGACAATCTTTTATAATCAAAGAGAAATGAAAACACTATACATATTGCAAATATACATAGATAATTAGCTCCATATCGAATCATGAAAGAATAATTTAAACAGAAAACAGGTTGTCATTCACTAAACAATGGTAAAGAATTTGCTGTGTATTCAAAATGTGCCTGAGAAGTTTTATCAGTGGTCACTAGAGCCCAAGAGAGTTCTATTTGTCCTATTCCAGTCTTCTCATAATTTCTTATTTTAAACATTATAATCTCTCTATATATAGTCATGTTCCTTGGCTATCAAAGGACTGGCTAAGTAACAATTTTTATTTCATGCACCCTCAAAATTCTTAAGAGCAAAGATTAACAACGATCAAGAACAAGAACAAAATCTAATGAATAGTTTTCATCACATGGGTTTGACAAAACTACCCTCTGGGAACAATGCTGTTGTGATGTCCCTACATGCAGATTATGAAGAAATTTATCTACCTTTAACTGTACCTCTCTATTTTCCTGAAGAATGAACAAGATTCAAGATAAGAGTTAACAAAAAATAAACTTCCAAAACTTTTTGGAGGATATTCATGAATGAAAACAAAATAAATTGTAGTTTACCCCTACATAGTAAAAGTAAGATCTTTAAGCAGAGTACAGTTAAACCTCTACAGAATGGTTACTCTTGTCATGTCATATTCCTTTTGAAAAGCATGATAGGATGAGCAATCAATGGGAACAATTCTGAGCTCTCCAACACCTGCCAGAAATTTGCGTAATAAAAGGTCCAGCAGTATTAGGTCACTGTTTGAATCAAGAAGTTGTTGGCTTGGTTTTGAAAGTTTACAGTTTAATGATTCTCTCACAACACTTTGAGGCCATTCGAGAGGATGCCCGGATGATTTTTATTGTCCCCTCACTGTGGCCTCTCATCAAACGGTCTCTCTCATTGGCCCGCCCCTTGCAACAGGTGTTGGTTAAGTGGTAACGTAGGATCAACTATCATCAATGTGTATCTGGGTGGGACTTAGGAATAGGCAAAGTAGTAAAAGACTTAAGATTACTTTCCACTTTCCTTTTACATGTGAAATTGCCATTTGTTGTCACTCATTAAAACATGTGAACACTTCTATTTGGCAATTTCATTTGCAAAATAAAGTCTTTTTCTGCAACCATTCATGAGTAATAAATTCTTAATGTCAGAAAAGTTCAATTGGATTCTTGTGTCCATAGATTGAAAAATAATTGCAGTTTGTTTGTTTTTATGACATACTCCCAAGAACTAATCTTACTCTTGCCCTCCCTAAAGCCTCTAATCATTTATGAAAAGGGTTCAAATTCATCTCATTTGTACTTGGTTTGCACAGGTGTCTTCGGTTAATTCAAATCGGCTTTGCCACATTGTCACTGGGACATATTTTAAAGAGGACTGTCAAGACAATAGGGAAGGGGTTTGGCAGCCCACCAGCATCACTCTTATCTAATCCCTCTTGTAACTTCAATCCATACAGTCAAACCTGCCTTAGAAATCACCTATCCATAGCGGACACTGTTCTGTGACACCCTTAGGCTTTCCTAATTGACCTGCCCATAACGGTTCCCTGCTCAACGTGGCCATGCCGCCCATTTTTGGGATAATGCAGGCCTCAAAGTCTGCTTATAGCAGCCATTAGATACAAAAGTAGTTGTCCTTGAACAGAGGGCGTATACCAATCAAAGCAAATAAACGGCTGAACATGCATCACTTCACTGTGCATCTACCTTCTAAACAAGAGGGGCAGGAGCTTTCAGCTCAGCAATTATCCAGTGACGTAGGACTGTCCAATGAACAAAGCACACCCCCCCTCACGTAATTCAACCAGTAATGACACAACCGTTGATGGCCTCAGTCAACGCCAGGCAAATGAAGGCACCGGATGTCTACAATAATTCGCTATGGGGTCAGAGATTTATTTGCTTCTTTGGATGCTCTTGTGTCGCTATGTGTTCTGAGTGACCACTACACTGGGGCGCCTTGAGTATGCTGAAGTACTTAGAAAAATAAACCCACCCAAAACCAAAACAACCCCTGTCCCTCCTTTTTAATAGAAAATTATTAAAATTAGTCGACTTATGTGGTTAGCGCTTACCCGTGTTGGTCATTGGTTAACAAATTTTCAACTGCGGATGAGTGTGGCAAGCGACGATCATAATCCATTCATCTGTCGTTATTAGTCCCTCCCAAAATTCGCAATACATTGTAATTCTTGACCAACACGAGGTCGGTAACAACAGACTTGCCACAATGGCGTTGCTTGTTCGTTGAGTGGCTATCCCACTCATCTGATAGATTTTGAACAACAACAAAAATACAAAGCCAAAGCAGCCCCTCCCCTCCGCAAGGAAAACAACAACAACAACAACAAAAACAAATATTTAGAAACATCCCACTTGGTAATAAAAGGGTTGGTTGTTTTCTTACTTCATATTCATATTCATCTGAGGGGAGGGAGAGGAAAAGTTTTGGGTTTCTTTACATTTCATATATTCATCTGACCTGTCCAAGACGACCACTTGTCCAAGACGACCACTTTTCTTTCGACAATGAGTGGTCGTCTTGGACAGGTTTGACTGTATTATAATATAGCCTAGATCTCATCCTAGGTCACTCCAGTTTTCGTTCACTTAAGAACACATAGGAATATACAGTTTAACGCTAAGTCTACATTCCTATTAAGTGGGTGAATATAGGCACTGGGCAAAAATTTAAGCACAAATGATACGGTTGCTTATAATCAACTAAGTAAGGCCTAGGCTAAATCCCAAGAGCCTCATTTTTGTAACTTTTTGTGAATTCGTCCTGCGTGCATACTTTACAGCATGTGTTGTAATATAGACTAGATCTAGTAATACCACAATTCCAGCTCAATCATTGATTGCGCATTGTGCCAATTGTGAAATCAAATAGTGATGGGGTTTGCCAGTCGGCCTAGGCTACTTTTCAATTTTTGGGCATTGTTTGGCCCAGCTGGCCCGATCCAGACCCACAGTACAGTTCAGTAGTCTACGCCTAAGGTCCCGGTGCTTGGGAGCAATGAAACCACAGGACTTTAAGCAAACAGGGAAGGACTTCCGTAACGAACGACCACGTCTCTAACTCACTTCAAACCCAAGACCCATGCTACTCAGAAACCCCATATGAATCATATGAATTATTTTGTTATTTTATTTATGAAAAGTTGTTTTTTGGTATTATTATAATAATATTTTTTTAAATATCTCCTAGTGCTGACTGGGAATTGAACCAGGGTACACCTGACTGACAAAACAGCATTCATACTGACTCTGCTCAAAGCAGTGATCGGAAGCTGAGTTCACACCAATGCGCAGTGTCTTGAGAGTGTGAACGATGTCATTCTGTGCTATTTTTAGCAGTGATGTTTTTTCCAACTTGCCTAATTGGCACACCTCAAGCCAAAAAATAAGAAATTTGGCCATCAATATCAATCCCTACCAATTACAATGATTTGCCCACCAGAGCATCGCCCAACCCATTAAATTTACTGTTCTTCTAGTCTCTACAGGGGGCAAGCCAAATTTTACTACATGTAGTTTTAATTTTTTTTTTTTATAGTATGACCATCTCAGGATTATTGACCGAAAATTTACATTGTTGTATGGACTGCACTGGCTAAATCCCGGCACCACCAGTACCAATAGACATTTTATCACAACAACAATGGCAGCATCCACAGCTGCTTCAACTCAATCTGAAAAGTGTGCTCTGGATATTTAACCTACATGGATCTTATAATTGACGCTCAATTATTAAGTTTTCAAAGTGGACTGAGTAAATGTCAACCGGTTGAAACTGACGGTAGGTTTGACGCGCTGAATCAAACTGGTCGCTCGTTACGGAAGTCCTCCCGGCAAACTTGAAACAGGACCCTAGCCGAACCATCAAGGGGAAGACTTGGAAAAACTCGACGTGGATATTTTCGCACCTTTGCGCCGTAATCCCATTGGGGCAGACGTTGTAGCCAACCTCGATCCACCTCCTCATCGAGCTTTGATACTCACGATGAGAATGGATGGCTAGTTTCGCCAAGGACAGTGATGCAAACGAGGGCCAGATCCAAGCAGATCGGGTCAACGGGACCAAGTCTTGTTACAACTAACAGATATAGGTTAGGGCTTAAGTCAGGGTTTGGGCTAGAGTGAGGGTTAGTAAGGTTAGGATTTAGGGTTAGAGTTTAGACCCTAACTCTAATCCTAACACTTTTCTTTCTTTCTTATTTTGTCACTGACCCGATCTGCTTGGATTTTAATCAAACGAGTGATAGCGAGTGCACCCAGCAGGTGTCTGTCTTGTAAAATTTCCTGAAATTTGAAATGCGGGACCTTACTTAGCCCTTTCAAAGCGGAACAGGGTGACTTTTACACAGTGCAAATTTTGTTTTCTTAAAACTGAAACCTTAAAATAAAGAATTGGGACAAAAAACGATGGGATCCTAGGCGTGTAGACTCTGACCCTGTGTGTGTAGATCTAGCTTAGTCTACTGCCAATTTGGTAAAAATCCAAGCAGACCGGGTCAATACAATGAAATAATAGAGAAAATTCAGGAAAAATATTAATACGCCAGCAAAAGTGTTAATTTCCTCCAAAAATGATAAAGAAAAACTATTAACCACTTAACAACTAAAATGTATTCTACAATATCCATTCAAAAAACATAAT
>JAUKPP010009563.1:682-18095 GCA_032273245.1 Phyllaplysia taylori | reverse complement strand
CAGATGGGGACAATACAGGAACGATCAGAAGATGGTAGAAAGAGCAGATCACATCCAGATGGGGACAATACAGTAACAATCAGAAGACGGTAGAAAGAGCAGATCACATCCAGATGGGGACAATACAGTAACGATCAGAAGACGGTAGAAAGAGCAGATCACATCCGCCCAGTACCAAACTTGTTGATTAATGATACATTTACGACACCAAGACACTGAAAAGTCATTTCGGTGTCAGGAAGCCGATAGAGACATTGTGTAGGAACAACCAGAAAGCAGTAGAAGGGACAGACCGCCTACTCCGAGTACCAAACGTGTTGTTGGTTCATGATGTATTGTATCTTACGACACCAAAAGGTCATTTCGGTACCAGGGAGCAGATAGAAACGTAGGAACGACCAGGAAGAATGAGCAAACCACATCTGAGTTTCAAAGTTTGTAGTTGATTCAGCAATGTATTCTACGACACCAAGACACTGAAAGGTCATTTCGGTGAAATTGCCAGGAAGCAGATTGGGACAATAGTACTAGTAGTACATAACGTTTAGGAGTACACACTTTCCTGTTTGAATAAGATTTACGGCGCTATCGACACTGTAAGGTCATGTCAGCATCAGGAAGTAGAATAGGACAAAAGAAACACATAGTGCAGAAAGAAGTTGAAAGTAGCAGCAGAAGAAAGTAGAAGGAGCAGACGACACAAGTCTCCACCAACTATAGAAGGAGCAGACGACACAAGTCTCCACCAACTATAGAAGGAGCAGACGACACAAGTCCAGACGACACAAGTCTCCACCAACTATAGAAGGAGCAGACGACACACGTCCAGCCGACACAAGTCTCCACCAACTGGCCAGACGACACAAGTCTCCACCAACTATAGAAGGAGCAGACGACACAAGTCTCCACCAACTGGCCAGACGACACAAGTCTCCACCAACTGGCAGTCAAGAGATACATGCACATCATCTGTGGTGTGACAGTTAGGCTGTTTGCCGTCCAATCCATGCAAAGGATACGAGTTCGAGGACCATGTGGGCCAGTTTAATTGATAAATTACCATGATCTCCATTCTGTTGGGACAGTGTTGCTCTTAGCCTTGGTTGGCTGCAACGGGCAGGAGCGAAGTGGTCCGTCTCTCAAGTCAAATAATGACTTCACAGTTACAGTGTTGCAAGGAGCGAACCCAAACTATGAACCAGTTGAACGTGGATGCAACATTAGATTATAAGACAACACATAGACCACAACAAGCAACAAAGAGGAATAAACACCAGCATTGAAATTTGGATTTGTTGTTTTATTTCTTAAGCACTTTTCAGTGGCGTAAAAAGTTCCACAACTATAGAACAGTTGTGACTATGACAGTTTCATCAAATTTTGAAGTTTAGCATAGCTCTGGTTCAAATGTCTACAGTTTTGGACTTTGATGTAATAACCCTGAGAAACACACACTGGAAGATGTGCATTAATCCTTGACCAATCATTGATACCCAAGGAAGAAAATGCACATCAATGTATAATTAATGCAGATTGAGTATGATAGAATGGTCAGCGCTTTTTTTTTCTTTCTATTGCAACATGAAGACATTGGATGCCGAAGTAAAAACAGTGACACATGGCAACAGATTTTTTTAAATATAGTTTTATTTTTCTCTTTCTCCCTCTTTGGCTTTCATCTTCAATCCCACCCCACCCTATAAAAAATGACAATGATACCCAGTAACAAAATAGCTCATTTCAAAATGATGGACTTCTGTTTGATTGAACAATGGTAGTGGTTTATCATTTGTGTGATAATGCCTGTGTGACTGTGCATGCTATACTTTTTTTTTCAAATATTTTTTTGAGGTTTAGTGTAAATGAATGACCGTAGTGAAGGGAAAAAATGGAGGAAAAAAAACAAAACTAAAATGAATGAACACAACCATTTCGTATAAATTCTAAATCATTACCAAATCAACAAGCAAACCAAATCCTTCCACAGGACTTTGTGGTTGGTCAAATGTTTGAATGGAGGAAAAAAAACATTAAAATTGGTGAGGGCAGATCAATGATAACTTTGAGCAAACAGTTGACGAACCAAAGTGACCCTGTACTAGCACCAGATATTCAGATATCCAGATCTCCACCAACCTTGACTGCATATTGACACAGCCGTATGGTTTTTCTTCTTTTCATTGTAATCTTTATCGTTTCCAAAAAAGTCAAGAATAATATCATCTTTCACAAGAACTTTTTTTAAATGCCATTTTGGATGAAAACAAAATCAGTTATTGTCTTTCAACATTCTTTTTAAAAAAAAGAGTTGGTCTAACGCAAGAAAAAAAAGGTTAGAAAAGAGTGAGGGAAGGAAATGAGAAACATGTAAGGAGTCCATCTCCTTCCTCAACAGCAGCATTCAGGAGAACAACCCAACTGGCAAGCAACAAAACAACAGCCAAGCTAATCCTAGCAGACATTCTGAATACAAGCCTCAATTCTTCTAGCCTGGGTAAAAACATTTTGATTTTGCATTCTCAATGGTTGGGGAAAATTCTGGACATTGAAATAGATGGTCCACAAGTTTCCTGTGCACCTTACAGCCATGGTTTTACAAAGACACAAGTCTACTCAGAGGTGGGTATAAATGCCCACACATGACCAGGGAGGTGGGGGGTGTATTGTCAGAAAAATAAGCAATTGCACAAACATAATTGAGTCATTTGGCAGAAAGGAGCAACCATTCGTTGACAACCTTCACACTTTTAATTAACAGCAAAGGAGACATGTAGACTAACATGCTGTCAATGGTTAGAAAACAAATTCTAGTAACAAGTAACAAGCAACAAGGTAGAAATATACAAATTTATTTATTTTATTTTTTTGGTTCACTTTCGAATGCACACATTCAACCATTCATTCCCAGGTTAATGCCCCATTCCCAGGTTAATGCCCTTTACAACAAGTAACTGCCATTTTCAAACTTGTCTTCATTCTCACATTCACACTTTGTGCATATCTTTTATCTTTTATGATAGAGATTCATTCAGATTGGCCAAGGCACAGTCGCTTAGTTGGAGGAAAAAAAACCCAGTAACCATAGAAAACCGACATGAACTCCAACAGCAAGAACACCCCACATTGAATAGCATTCAAGATTGTCGTTCTTTCTATCCTTTAATACAGATCAACAGATGCTACCAAAAGATGCTATGTCCACAAACGTCAAGACCGGATTGAACTGACTTGTTTATCAACATTGATTTGAAGTTGATTCTGTATCATTTCCCTCTAGAATGGCTACACAAAGTAAATCAGTAGGTTATTTTGTTCACTGGTTCTGCCTCAAATGGTGAGTCAAATCTTATCAATGGTGTCTGTTTTATCACAGTTGATGGCAAAATTTTTGTAAATTCTCCATAGCAGATCATAAGTTTCAGCCACAGCAAAAATAAAAAAAAATAAAAAAAACAATCAATGATTGGTTACTTTGTCATAGTATTTACTCAACAAAACCAGCATCTCCGAAGCTCTTGAGAACAATGGATTATCACATTACATAGCTATTAAACATTTTTTGTGGAACTCGCGAACACACGCATACACCAGTCAACACAGACATCCACATATCTGCACAACAAACCAAGTCAAAAGCAATCATTGGCAAGTACAAAAAAACAGGTGGTCGACACGCACTGGTGACCTTTTAAAGACAATGGCTTTCCCACAGACACCTCACCACTATATAAAACAATGCCACATTAAAAATAAAAGGACAGACAAGGAAAATTACAATTCTGACTAGCTGGCACACATTTTTTCAAACTGACCACTCATACATTTAGGAAGATCTCATGTTGAAGTCTCGAGGCCTTTTTATAAAAGTACATAATTACTGAACTCAAACTTTTCGTAGAAAAATACAAAAAAATAATAGATGATCTCATGTACATAATTATGCTTCCTATTCAAAGCAAGAAATGAAAACTTTAGTGATCAGAAAACGTAAGCTTCGACCCAAAACTTTCATGTTTCATGCCTTTGAATGTGGCCCTAATACGCAGCCTACCTCACCATGAGCACAAGATTGGATGGGCTGGGGGACAACAAAAACAATAACGGCAGGCATCTCGATGACACATTGATTGAAAGACTCAGTGTTCACGAGTTCTGTGACAAAAAATACTTCCTGTAGGCAAACAACAAGTTATCTTGCAAATCCCATTTGGATGTAAACATGTACAACTATTGATGTGTAACAGCATCGACAAGAATGTTGTTCGTTTGACAAACATAACTGGATATGTCAACGCGTTACTAAATAAAAAACACCTGGAATGATTCAGCTTAGATTCAAACCACTTGTGTGTCAGCTTTCTTCCCATGAAGATTGACATGACAGCCACCAGACACTGGCGGCTTTTAAATGGAAGGTTTGAGGACTGTGAATGCAGACAGGGAAAAATGGCGGGATGAAGATGGCCCTGTGGTGATGGTGATGATGAACTTGTTGATGAATGAAAGATCTTGATGAAATGTCAACATGAAGGGAGGGCAGTGTGTGATGTAGGTCAGGTGACAGCATTAACAAAATAAATAAATGGATGGATTTTTTTTCTTCACTTTTTTCATTCGATAATTTGTTGTTTTTTGCCCCTTCTCATCCTGCACTTGGAAAAAGAAATTGGTACAGGATGTTCGCGGAATGAATGATTGTGATCGGATGACATTGTCCACTTCAATGGTAATGCTTACAACTGGGGAAACTGAGATGTGCTTGTACAAGGGACGACCAATGAGAGACTGGGAGGAAACACTGATAGGTATGTTTTTCACAACAGCACGCGAACATTTCTGCTCACTAGCTCCTGAAAACCACCAACTCGACTATGGAATGGAACAAACGACATTGAAATGTGAAAAAATATTCAAGATGACTGGTGTACTATATACACTGAAACTTCAATGATGAAACATTTAAATAGGAACTAAGTTCATACTTTTTCTCATTAACAAAATGTCTCACATGTAGCTTTGTCAATCAAATGTTCAACTTGATGAATGTAACACAAGTTGGTTCACTTGAAATAATAAGAAAATAAAAAAAAATTATGATAACTAAAGCAGATCCCTTGTGGAGAAAAACCACACTTAACTGTAAATGAGACAACAAGAATCATCATGATGAACAATAACAAAAAAATAAGTGAACCCCAATACTTAATACAAAGGAAAGCAATTTGTTTTTTCAAAACTGTTTCAGTGAAAATGAGACAATAAAGTTTAAAAGAGGGGGTGATGACAAGAACAATTATCATCCTTTCCCTCTAAAAGAATATAAAAGAAACCCTCAACAAATCAATAGAGACCAATTTCAGTACTATAAACACTTTTTTCTATTATCATTTTGGTTTAATATTTGACGAAACAGTCTGTCCTCAAGTCATAAATACAGTACTTGGGCATTTGCTCCTCTTTCACAGAGAAATCTCAAAATATTTTGCAATTTAAAGCACATGAAAAATTCTTGACAAACTTTTTGTAAAAAAAATAATAATAATAAAAAATACTCCCCGATACTTTACTAGCTATAATGTAAACAAAAGAAAATCGGCATATAATAAAATTTGTGAACATGAATAGTCGAGGAAATCAAACCCAAAAACATACAAAAAGTTTATCCCATTGGGAATTTGCTAAGACGTGGCAATGACAACTTATCAAATAAAAAAAAATTGTTTTAGGTACATTTGTTTTGAAGTTCCATCTAAAGTCTTAAACTCCTGTGTGTATAAATCATACTTCTAATGAGAACAAGTGATATAACTTGGGTTTCACAAAGGTCTAGCTACCGATGGGGTATGTGTCATGTGACAAAATTTGATTTATTAATTGGATGCCATTCCTCACTAGATTTCTAATATGCTTCGAACAATATTTTTTACACACATGGCAAGCTGTTTACCTAGTCAAACAGGTGGAAAAAACAGTTTTAAATAAAAAACTGGAACCACTTTATATATGTATATATAAAAAAAAATCAACAACTTGTCGAAGGAGTGAGGTCAGTAAGAAATGAGTGTACTACTGTCCTGTCTATGTGCACTACTTCACTGCCAGCTCCCGGAACTGATACAAAAGCTATCCACACTGCCCATGGCAGAACCGCAGCGGGTGATTAATGGGTGATGCCGACTACTGCGTTTGCTGCAACTGTCAGTGCTGTAGTTGATGGTGGAGGAGTAAGTGCCCCCGCCGCCTCCAGCGCGGCGTTTGGCCAGGGCAGACAGGCCTGGGGGGGATAGCTTGAGGCCTTGGCCCACCTCAAAGCTTAGGACGGAGTCAATGTCATTCTCATCGCTGTGCGCCGATTCCTCGTCGTCGCCGCTACTCTCTTCACTCACCTTGCCCGTCTCCCCAGAGCGACTCCCAACGAGGAACTGGGGCACCCCAGAGATGATCAGGTGCTGCTGCATCATGCGGTTGATGGAAATGGCAGTTTCAGCAAAGGATTCCAAATCCTTAGTGCTATTGTTCCTGCAAAACAAAGAGACAATACAATGGGTTAGATTTCTTGTAAACAACCACATACACTGAATGGGAAAGATACTTCTCAAGACAGACAACATGACTAGAAGTATTAGCATGTAACACAAGACTAAATAACAAATCTTTCCATAAAAATTCAACACCCACTGCTCCTTCTTCACTCATGCTAATCTGATGCTTCTGAATGAGAAAAAGTGCTTGGCAATGTTTTTGTAAAATAAATACTGGGTGCTTGTTATTCTATAAAAATCATCTAAATCCTTTTGGAAGTCAAATTCACATTACTGGTATCCAATCATCAATGAAAAGCTTGGAAGAACTACTGGCAACTTCTTTAAGTGGGACAGAAAACTACACTGCGCATTCATAGCACACACCAATATGTGCTTTCTCGCAAGACACCATTCCAGTAATCTTACTAACTTTACAACATCTTTGGTATTTGGTATGAAGTGCTTACCTTGTGAGGACGTGAGGGGTAGCCAGTGGAGTGGCTGCAGGGGGCGTGGTGGTCCATGGATGCTGGAGAACATCTGCTGCCGAGTAGCGCTTGCGGGGGTTGCGCACCAGGAGGTGTCTGATAAGGTCCTTGGCGCTCTCAGACACGAGCAGCCACTCATCCTGTGGGAATTCATACACTCCGTCCTGGATGGATGTGAACAACAACTCCTGGCAGTCTTGGCAAGCCTCTCCTCGCTCCCAGCCACACTCCTCGCCACACTGGCCGTAAAAAGGGGGGTAACCACACAGCATTATGTACCTGAAAGGGGAGGAAGAAAATAAATTGGTGAGTGAACATTGGAATAGCAATCAAAAGCACACATCTTATTATAATATGCTGGGCATACATGATACTACCATCACAATCGTTGTTGTTGTTTTTAAAGGAATTTCTTCATGTCTTGGCTGTGTTTGTTTAAAAGATTTTGGTAGAAAATTAACTTAACACTAATGCACATAGCAGAACCCACAAGGTATATCTCTATTGAAATTAATATCAATGAAGCTACAATTTTTTTTTCTTTTGTAGAGGTTTTGCAGCATAATATAGGTCTATCTATTGTAGTCCTGTCATTTCAGTGCCAAGAAATAGATTAGGATACCAACATTAAAATAAGGAGTAGACCACAAGAGCACTCAGCTAAAAAAAAAAAGAAGCAAATGATCGTCAAAACTTTACAGAATTGAGAATAATGCACAAGAAGTATCCGTGTGAATCGATCCTCTATCCTTCCAAAAGAAAATTATAGAAAATAAAGGACAACTTTGTCTTATCGTGATGAGGAATGGAATGTGCTTCGACTTGAATCTCCCCCCAAGTCCATGTGTTTTGTTTGACTAATGATTTTAAGGAAAAAGAAGTTCAGGTGAGATTGATAAGAAGAGGACTGAGAATAAACAGAGATACTATAACAATAAAGTACTTACAAGATGATTCCCAGGCTCCAGAGATCACATTTTTTGTCATAAGAGAAGGATTCGCCGACCCAAGCATCCACAACCTCAGGAGCCATGTACTCAGCTGATCCCACTGGGGTAAGCAGCTCAGGGGTTTTGCTCCCGTCTGAACTGTTGCCTCCCAAAGGGACACCACTGGCCAGGTCAAAGTCGCAGATCTTGAGAGGGACCACCTCCCCTACTCTTTGGCACAATATATTTTCGGGCTTCAGGTCTCGGTGTGCAATGCCCTTGTTGTGGAGGTAATCCAGGGCACGGGCTATTTCCCTCACCACGAGTGAAGCTTCGTATTCACTCAGGTGGCCTCGGCTCTCGATGTTGCTGAGGAGGGTGCCACCTTCCATCTTGTCAAAGACCAGGTAAAACACATCATCTTCCTCGAAGTACTCCACCAGGTTCAGAATGTTCTCGCTACCCTGACACTGATGGAATATCTCGATCTCTTTGAACACTTTGCTACGTTGGAGACTAGTGCACTTGTTTATCATCTGCAAGAAGAGAAATAAAATGCCTTTTAATGTAATGAAAAAGTATCAATAAATGTGAAGAAAACTTAAACTTGCCACGGTAATGATCAAACTTTCCCTTTCAAAGTAGTAAACAGCATTCCACTTTATCATGCAGTACGTTTGCAAATTAAAAGTAAAAGCTCAGGTTATAAAAAAAAAGAAAAGAAACAGACTGGAAAACAATTTTTTTTTGTTTCTTTCCCAGACAGTTTAGGTTACAAACTTCATTTCTTTACTCAAGTTCAAGGGTTCAGTTGACATCAACAAGCTGAAGTTTCAACAGGTACAATTATTCTTTACAAACACTCACATTAAATAAATAAATCTGAGCAGAAAGCTACTTTCTGCCGTAAAAGGGAGAATCAAAGCTTACCTTTACTGCAAATTCTTTGCCTGTTTCCTTGTTCTTGTATGTCCGCACTGATGCATAAGATCCGTTTCCCAAAAATTCCCCCGTTTCCTCATATAAATCTGTGGATTGTAGAGACAAAGATTCATATAAGTCCACTACATAAGATAGAGAAGCAACAGTAAAAATATGCTTGAAAAGTATTGTTTGAGTCACACTGAATGTTTTACTATCTCTACAAACAGAATAAATATTTGATAGCTTTGGCTTTATTTAGAAACTGAAATTATTCAAAGAGAAGCAATGTCTTATCTTTTTTTATCAACATCATTATACAAGACTACATGTTTTCACACCTGAATAAACAGGAACCCATCCATTTTTGTTGCCAACTATTTTCAGAATTCCTGCCTGCACTGCAAACATGAATTTTACCTTCATATCCAAATTACAACATATTCCGTAGCAATTGAACAATATGATACAAGGTCAACAACCACAGCTTCTTCTTATATTATAACTCACCACTAAATTTCTTAATAGCTGCTCTTCGCCTCTTCTTTCTGCTGTTGCGCGTCCCTGAGTTAACAGGGAGCACATTGTTATTGCTGTTATTTTCATCCAAGTCGGGGAATACACAGTCCATGTCCAAGGTCAGCGCGTTATCCAATTCCAAACTGCTAGGGCGAACAGCCGAAGATCGCTGAAGAGATACTTCTTCAATCTGAAAAAATTGCAAAACACAAACTGTTAAGCAACTTTCAGAAAAGGAAGCAATGGATTTGATGAATAATGGTTTTCCTAAATAATTAATAGACCTAATCAGGAAGTGAAACTACAAATCTAAAAAAGAGGAGTTTAGAAGGATGGAATAGTCCTATAATACCACTGGTCAGACTATTAGCATCAAAATCAAAGTGCAAGGCTACAATGCATTCAATTGCTATCCTCACATGTCCTTGGTTAAAGGTAATAATAATAAAAGTTAGGAAGGAGTTCCGAAGCCTTCGGACCAACAACGCACAAAAGAGCAGGGGATGTTTTGAGCCCAAAATCTTTAGCATCTATGTAGGTTTAAAAAGAAGATGTATACAAGATTAGTGTTGGCGTTGGCTAAATAAGAGCAGACCCCTTTGGAACTCCTCCCAAAAGGTGGTTTAATTAATAATTAAAAAACTTGCTGTGCTATTATATTATTAAATATTAAGACTTCTTATTTCTTTCAAAATCTTAGTCGAGAATTTAGATCGACAAAATCTGGAGATACTCGCAAGGCCACCGGATAATAACAGTAACAGTAGCAAAGGAAAAATGCATTCTATCTAACTGCAAATGAAAGCGCATGCAAACGCTTGATAACTTGACTCTACTTGCTATCTTGCATAAGAACCAAACATATCTGTTGTAATAACTCAGTAGACTTACCGTCCTCATTATATCTGTGGAGATTTGCAGATCTGTGACAAATTCTGTCGATCACTTGTTTATCACTGAGAATGGGAATATTGACAGAGCGACTGAGAAGTTTCGTCGTTCGAGTCAATTTCCGTCACCAAATCACACAAATCACAGTGGATCTGAATCCTTTGTTATCCTCTTTCTTGTTTCAATTTATCACGGCGTTCAACCATTGCCTCTATCGTTAGGCATATAGCCTTTAAGGAAACCTCACTCAATTTCTTTCATACATCCATCCTGGTCTATACAGTCTAGCGATCAACCTCAGCCAGCAAGGTCTTTTATCTTGCCGACGCTTGCTACGTGGAGCTGAGTCACGAGACCAAGGACCAATCAAATCGCTCGCTGCCGCGATCCATGTTTACGTAGCGGTGGCGTGTTGTGCGCGGGGTTTGCATCAGAACGGAAAGCGGTTCACCGAATAACCGACCTCACAGAGTGTCCTACAATATACAATATTCCAGAGCGTTCAGTTGACACACCTTCTTGCTTTGTTATTACTTCAGCCTTGGTGATGCAATTGAGTTATGATGTATTTTTAGTAACACATTTTAATCCCCTACGTGGCTTTTAGTAGTTTATGGCGGTTAACCCCCAAAGATTCAAAAGCTAATATTGCTTAACATTGATAAAAAATAGTTTTATTAATAGGCCTAGTAATTGGCTACAACAAAAACAACAACAACAACAGCATCAGCAATAATAATAATAATAATAATAATAATTTGTTATGATCATAATGATAACGATAAACTAAAAGAAAACGCAAACCAAAATTCACCTGGCTGTATTTAAATGATGAACAATGACCATTTAATTTATTCCCTAAACCTCCTGAACTTATACTACCTCCATCAATAGCCATAAAACATAAAAAAGATACGTAGGCCAAGGCCTACATGCACCAAAAATAAATAAAATTGTTTACTACCGATTGTTTAAAAGAGAGTGTAAGCCTACATGTAGAATGTTGTGAATTGGCTACTAAATCTTCCGACTACGGCAATAAAAGCAACAGCAGTAAGTAGGGCCTAATAATGATGCTGATAACAATAAACTTATTTTCCAGAATGCGTTTAATGTAGGACTTAGGGCTACAGGAGGCCAATCAGAGAGAGAGAGAGAGAGAGAGAGACAGACAGACAGACAGAGAGAGACAGAGAGAGAGAGAGAGAGAGGGGGGGGGGGAGAAGACAGAGATTAGTTTAAGTATGAGTGTGCGAGAGCTTAACAGATAGATAGATAGACAGATAGATTGATTGATAGATAGATAGATAGATAGATAGATAGATAGATAGATTGATAGATAGATAGATAGATGGACAGATAGATAGATAGATAGAAAGAGAGAAAGAACGGGAAGGAGAGGGAAGGGACACATACAAGCATCATGGGGGAAAAAAAGATCGCCGACTTGTGTAGCCTATAGACTGCATATTATTGTGCCTGTTTGTAGATATCTTTTGCGCTTCTCGTGGCACGCTCTGGCGAAACTGAAAACGTCCAGCGTCGTATATAATGTATACACATATATGATTTAATATCTTGACCGCACTTTGCGGTTGTTTATTCTCGTATGCCTCCAAGACTTGTTCGTGGTTGCTCATATTATGACAACAGCCGATGATATGCTTTTTTCCAATGGAAAAGTAACAACACTGATGAATCTATGCACAAAAAGAAACATGTTATCAACGACTTCTACGGTGATCATCATCATTACCATCATCCGCTCTCCCCTCGACCACTCTCGCCACCATCATTGCCATCATCACCACAACGACTAACACCACAACCCTCATCATTACATGTATCATCATCACCATAATCATCAAATGAACGCACATACAAAGACACATACAGGCACATATTCAACATTCATGCACATATGAAGACGTACACCCACGCACACACACATATACACACACACACACACACACATATATATATACACACACACACACACACACGCCAAATACAGCTTACGCACACACACTTAATCTCAAATAAGAAACACGACAAATAGACACAGAGCGTACTGCAGCCAACAGGCCAGGGTGTAGGCTACGCATATTAAAATGTTCTTCAACATAAAAGTAAAAAAAAAGAAGTTTTTTTCATCACATGCCCTAGGACAAAATCATGACGAGAAAGAAAGAGAGAGAAAGAGTGAGAGAGAGAAAGAGAAACAAATAGAGAAAGAGAGAGAGAGAGAGAGAGAGAGAGAGAGAGAGAGAGAGAGGACACCAGGTGTTTTCTAAAGAAAACTCCCCGAAACAGCCTCCTAAAAATGAATTTTTTAGAGTTGACAGATATTTCATTCACTCCGAACCTGCTCTTGGTTTAACGGAAGTAACAATAGAGGAGAAGGGAAACAACTCTGTGAAAAAAAAAAGCGGAACGATTGTTTTACTCAGTGTAAATTCTTACAATGTGATATATTTGTTAAAAACACACCAAATTCAGACTGAAATTGATTTCCAGTTACTTAAGTGAGCATCGGGACATCAGAGACACAGCAGCAATGAGTGTACCGGATAGTTTAGGTAAGACGTAAACAATAAATACTTTCACTTTCACTGATAAGGCCTAGCAAGGCCCCTCGCCTCATCAGCCCCAGCCCTCAGTCTCAGGCATCTTTATCTTCTTCTCTAGTCTCTAGTACTCTAGTTCTAGATCTAGATCCAGATCTAGATCTATTATTACTACTACTACTCCTACTACTAGATCTGGATCTACTATCTATCATTATCGCCATCAGTATCAGTATCATTCTCCTCATTCATGAACCAACAATCCAATTTACATTGAATTTGGATACTGATACTGATAGTGATGAAGTGACACTGACAGTGATGTGATATTGTTCATTGTTGTTGTTGACATTGTTCATGGTTGTTTTTGTGTTGATTTAACTAATTAACACTGTCATTGTTCGTTGTTAGGCTAGCAGTACTCGAGTACGATGACACAATCAGGCTACCCCCGCTCTCGAGTACAGCGTCATCGACAGGCTAGCCGTACTCAAGTAGGCCTATGGCAACACCGACAGGCTAGCCATACTTAATGATAGATTGACTGATAGAAGAAGGCATAAAAAAAACTGATTTGTAAATAAAATTTTATTTTGTAATACCTAATCTAGATCTAGATTATTCTAGATCTAGATCTAGATTGAGAGTATATTTGTATTTGAATTTGAGACGAAACCATGCATGCATGTATTGTAGCCTATTTTAACTATTTAATAAAACCTGAATAATTACTATTATTGAGATCTGTGTACTTATAAAAACATATATAAATAGTTTTCTTTAACTTTAAAAACAGTGCGGGTAGTGAAAGTTGCAAAACTCAACCAGAAAGCGAAATCTGCAGAGGACACTTTTCTTTTCAGCCGTTTGCAAACATAAGCACAAAGACGGAAATAGATCTAGATCACTGAGATCTAGGATCTAGATTCTAGTGCTAGGTACTCGATTGAAAACAACTTCCGGGTCTACTGATCATAATCAAACCGAGTCTTTCACAAGGTGCACTATGATTTATTTTTTTTCAACAAGAGGGAAAAGAGAGAAATTTTTAAATTTTTAAAAAAATGGGGGGTGGTCTGGAAATCATTATTAAAATGAGATTTGAACTCACGAACTTGTGAGAGAAATTTGTTTAAAAAGGAAAGAAAAAGAATCATGATCGAAACTAGATCTAGATTTGAACTCACAAACTTATGCAGGAAATTTGTTTAAAAAAGGGAAAAAAAACATGATCGGATCGAGATTCAAACTCACAACCTTCTGATTAACAAGCCAACACGACCACTAAGCCACACTTGCTTCAGACAAAGTGAAGCCTCGTTCTATACTTATTATTGCTCGGCGGCCCACCTTAGAACGGCTAGCCTGTTGATGTCATCGTACTTGAGTGGGTTGCCACTTTGCTCAAGTTATTGTTGCTGCCGTGTCGTCACCTCTCCGCCTCACGATGTAAGTTACTACTGTCTCATTACTCCAGCCCAACTTGTTGTCATGGTGACGATAGTTGTCACACTCGCAGATGAGATAGCCTAGCTAGGCCTAGATTAGTCTAGTGGTACTACTAGTAGTCGTAGTAGTGGTAGTAAGTCTAGTTGTAGATCCGCGAACAGTAGTAGAAGATTCGAAACAAGAATTTCTGTCGTTATGACACTGTTTATGCAGGTTTCACCCAACAGTCGACCTATTATAAAAATCAATCCCCAATTTTAAAATTCTATTCCACAAAAAAAATTCAACATTCAAAATTCAAATTCCAATTCATTCTCCTCTTATTTTTTCGCCCAGCACCCGGTCCTTTCTTGCCCACCTGAAATGTATGGAAATCTATTGTTAGTTAAACCCACATAGGCCTACATGTACTTAGGACTTTCGCTTAGGTGGGTGATTTACGGAGCATCAAAGATAAGAATTAGGCCTGTGGGCTATGAAGTATGATTTCCAAATTTCCAACTATTCTCAATGCTCAATCAGTACTGTCAGTGTGAGAGGTATGGTGCATTGCTGCATGCGTAGGTCAAGATCAAGAAGGATAGGGTTTTTCTCCAGCACACCCTGAGAATTTATTGTGTCCAATGGAGATTGGTCCACTTCAGCCAGGTCATTTGTCACCGAGTCACAGTTTTTACTGGATCTGATATTATGCTGTCTTATTATAGTTATAGTCCTCTGTTCAGTTTTTGTTACGAAACAGCGATGATCTTTCTTGTACACCCTGCACTCGCTGACCCGATACATTGACCCCAACAATCATCACACATGCACATTTGCAGGGCAGCAGGCACGGTTTTATCAAGCGCCGAGAGTTGGATTGACCTATTTGGCTGTAATTGTAATACTTGGCAAACATGGACTTGACTCTCTATTATATCAAAACCATGGCAACTTAATCTGTAACTGAATGACAATTATGACACTACTCAAATCATTATTATTGCAACTTTATGGCAAATTAGTGAACAATATGAGTGGGGCCTTCTTTGTTTTGAAGAGACCCCCTCGCTACTTAAAGCCTTTGGGGCATTCAGGGCCTCCTACTCATAGGAGCTGGGGAAAATTACAGTATAGTCTGCAACCAGATCTCAATAGGATAACACTCTTTCTTTCTTTCCCTCTCTGATCTCTTCCCCTAAACAACCCCTCTCTTCTTTTCTGGCATATGTACAAAATTTTATACAGACAGAATAAGTAAGTATGATTACATTGATGTAATTTAAGGGGTAGTTTTTATGTTACTAGAAGAGATCTTTTGTTTTAAACTTCTGCTTTTCTTTTCCCAAATTCTCACCAGTGCTCAAAAGTAGGCTCCTCAATATTTGTTATAGCCATCATTCTCTTCATAGTCACAATTTTTCTCCCATGACAACTGTACCCATTATACCATGCATGCAGAGACTACTGCTGTCCTCTCAGTGTAGCACAACGGTATTGGATTGTACTTTACTGTTGTAAGTTGAACAGTCCGAGTCTATCTCGGCTTTGGCTTCTCAGTACTATGGAAGGAGTTTTGTAGAAGCCCATCAATAAGAAGGGGGAGTAATCCAAGAATTTAAAGGGAGGGGAAGTAGGGGGGGGGGGGGGGTGGAGCAAGCAGTCATTTTGGCTGTTTTTATGTTACTTGAAAGAAATGCATGGAAACTGCATTTCTCATGTCTTTCTCCGGCTTCTTCTGTCATTTTTATACCCTGAGTTTTGTTGATTCTCCTTAATTTTACGTACATATTGAAGAAATTTTTCATGTTTGCATGAACATAGCGGCCGCAATAGTGTTTTTGAATTTTTATGATGAGTGAGGCATTTTTGTGAAGGTATACTCTTAAAAATGTTGCATTGTGTATGACATTTATAAAGTAAACTTAACCATAGCTGTCCCAGGAGTCCTTTTAAAAATATCTTTTAGACCCATGCCCATTCCTATCAACTTGACGCCATCTGATTAGTTGTAACAAGACATGAATGATGTTAGGAATCACAGACACATAATAGAATGTAGTTGTTAGGAGTTAACATGGAACGGCTTGTAATATCTTTGTCATTTTGTTATCATTATTATTACATGCACCAGGAATCCTAGTTATGTTGCCTTGTCCAGCTGCCCCAACTGTCTTTTGGTGGTAGCATCCTAAGCATGTAATCGAGCTTGTCTCATCTTCCCCTTACAGTTGTCATCGATTTAGCACTGGTTGGGTATCCTTCACAGCTCCCTGATCCTGATGGTCTCTGTCCATTGGATCGAAAGGATCCCCTTCAAACACTGGTTGATAAATGTCTGAAGCCTGGGTGTTTTAGATTCGGCTGTTCACCAGGTTTTCTGCTCCATACAGCACCATTAATTTAAACTTTGGAACTCGAGATGTTCCTCAGTTTAAATGCCACACGTGCATTGCTATTCCTAAAACTTCCGAAAGAGACATTTATGTTGGTCTGCTTTTGCCAGGCTATGATGGCTGATTCACAAATAGCTTACTGACGTCTGTGGTGTATTGGTTAGGCCCTTCGTCTATCACACAGATGGCCCGAGCTCGATACTGCTTGCGGACAAGCATCTGCATCATTGTGCTGGGATATGTCCCTCTCAGCCCAGGATCCTTGATAGGCAGGGTCGAAGTAGCCCGTCTCTTACTTCAATGACCGTACACTGTTGCAAGGGACATAAAAGTAGAAACCAAAAGAAGAAAAAGTCCAGTATAGGCTCATTCACACGTAACGTCCCACCAGGGTGATGTATATTTTCTTCTTTGAAATCAAAAGTTCTCGATGGGCTTGTGTGTGTAAACAGAGAGTAAATCTGCATTTGGTTGGTTTGATCACCAGTTTTACGTCCTTTGCAATACTGTAAGGTCCTTTAAGAGACGAACTACTTTGACCGTGCCTGTCAGGGAATCTCGACTGAGAGGGACGAGTCCCAGTAGAAAAACGCAGATTTTCCACACGTGAGACCCATTTTGTTTTGATCTTCCGCGTGATAGGCGATGAGCCTAGCCATAACGCCACAGACACTGGTTCATTTTGTTGGTAGGTCTACATCTCAGCACTGCTAACAATGCGAGGGGGGGGGGGGGGGGGAGGGTAGATTG